>CACRXP010000332.1:185928-222761 GCA_902702965.1 Spirometra erinaceieuropaei | reverse complement strand
AGCAGCTTGGGCTTTTATACACCCCCGGGATAGCAAGAATTCATACTTAGGTGAGACATTACCTCAAAGCAATTCGCGCCGACTTGAAAGACAGGCCGACTTAGAGCTATGCCAAATTGTAAGGCCTTGAGCGTTCGCATCTCTAGATACACGCCGGCCAACATAATGACTCTGGATTCCAGTTTATCCGAGAAAATTTCAGACATCCAGCGTGTGTCCGGCATCCCACAGCAATGTCAGTCAGATTAGATTTTGTCCAATGCACTTGATCATTCTCTGTGTAAACTTTAAAAACTAATCATTTTAAGACATGTCTAGTGATAGAAGACTCAAGTAAGAAAATTACTATTGACACTTGGTTGTAGCTTTTAACATTTGTCCATAACGCATATATGTCTTGGCAGATTTTAAATAATTCATATTTACCCAACTGTTAAGCACTCGAAATCTCGGTCGGATTCGAACCCACACAATAAAGGGTAGGCTTTTGCACAGCCAATTCTCCAACCACTTGAGCTAAGACGCCCCGCCAGACGACTGTCGTCTAATCGCGTGTGAGTTAAGTTTCTTATCGAACCTACCGCCTCGGCAGTCAACTAACTGCATCAGATTTGGTGGATTCTTTGTAGTAGGTTGGGCGGGTAAACTATAGTACGTGACCTATCTCATGAAATCTGAAAAAAGAATATGATAAGAGAATTTGTGGACGCCTTTAACGTGACGCATGTTGTTCCGTCACCCACATCTTTCAATGAAATGTCCTTTGCTTGTTCAGAAATTGTGTTTGCGTAATTACATCAAGTAAAATATGAGTAAATTTTAGCGAAAATAGATGTTGCAATATATTCGTGCAATTTCCTATGCTAATGCATGTCCTAAACGGCAGTTACGCATCTTAGCGCCTTTTTTGTTGAAAGGATAGTAATTTACTTACGAGTGTTTTAATAAACAGATTGAGCCGAGGCCGATCTGAAACTCAAAGTGATCAAAACAACAAAGAGCATAAATTAATTTAACGAAAGAAAAGTTCTCTCTATAAACACAAAATGGTATGTTACCGATCACGCCTGTCAGTTCTATTTAAATTTATTAGGCACCGACCGGCCTCATGGCATGTCACCTTATGAAAACGTTTGATCCCATGACGTCCACATCGGCGAAATCAAGCAAAATCCAGCTTCTCTGGTTGAACCGTATTTCATTTAACTCCAAATCGTTAATGAAACTATGAAACATTAGAAAACTGTTTGGGATCTACACTCAGAATGTACGCAGTTAACAAACCGTCATATATGAAGTCACACGACGTTGTTTTATGTCTTATTTCATATTTACTACGTATTTGGTATGAGAATACATTATATACATCTAAAAACGAAATTTACTTAAGTAGAGCCATTTATGACGTTTTCGGGATATTGCGCGTTTCAAAATAATTCAAATTTTCTAAAGAACGCTGTATATTTTCCGCGTACGGGATCCATATATTCTTCTACGGTGTTAAAAGAAATCCACATGGGTTTCATAAAATTTAGCATTGTATTTCAGCCACATTGTTAACTTTGCAAGGCACATTGATGAATGCGTAGACCAGTCGATTAAGAACTACCGTTACATTGCATTAAAAATCGCACAACCAGAGACCTTCTTCAATTCGAATTATACCCTTCCATAAAGTATAAAATTGGAAGAGTATCAATTTTTACTGAATGAGTAAAGTGCCAAATATGCAAATATTTTTTTGCATTGGGACGGAGGAAAAAGGGCACCTTTGCCTGTTTGAACTCCGGGTTTTGCATTTTTCATTTGCGCAGTAACCGAGAAAAGTCACAAGAGATTGACATCAATCGATAAACCTAAGCTTTTGAGTGGTGGACATGTTTTGCGGACTCTAAAAACACTTGCAGATATTTGACCCAAGCTTGTGCAAAATCATTTGGCGATAGAATGCATAGCTGGACAACGGCACAGTCAACCATTTTGAGGATAAGCATCGGGTTAATAATCACGCCCAAAATATAGGTAACTGCATTGTTGCTTTTTAATTTCCTTAGAAATTGTCTGCGAACTTAAATTGGATCAGTTTGCTCAGGATTTATAATTTCAAACGGAAAATTTAATGTACTAAAATTTGGGTCATAATCATCATCGCAGCGGGTAACCGCATAATACACTTAAACTACCGACAGGGTAAGATGGTACCATACTAACAGCACATGTACTAGAGCTTTTGGCTAATACCCCTTTTCTGCCACTGCCTCTGATGGGTTCAAGTGAGATTCCGAAACGTCAGACGAATAAAGCCCTTGTTCCAGCGATCGTTTTTTCTTTTTATAAACTAGTTCCTGGAATTCGCATCTTCGCTTGTATCGGCAGAACCTGTGTTGTTTTTATGGTACTATCTTACCCTAAAGAAACTGTATATTGTAAAGAAGGGGACTGACGTATCGGATTCCTGCTTAAACTCATCTTCAGAGAATTTTCTGAATTAACTCTTGGCTCTTTGATAATATCGCCGCGGCAGTGTCCGTATGATAACATTTTCTATTTTGTCTCAACGCACCAGTTTCAATTTCACAGCAGAATTTATTGTTTACTTATAATGTCTCTCGTGATTTGTAACTCAAATTTACACATTGACATTCCTTTATTAGACCTTCCTCCTTGGGAATGATTACGTGAAAACATCCGAGCACACGCGACCAGCCAATGGTGCCTGTCTGAAGGAAGGATGATTTTTGCTTATCACTCTAAGAAACTACACATAACAAAACTAAACATATTGTCTACTTCAAAGATAAAACCTTATTAATGCTGGCGTAGAATTATGATGTTGACAAACTGTGACAAAAAGGAGGGTATCGCGTTTCCTGCTATTTAGATTAATGCAGTTAATCTTTAACACGGTATACAAAATTAAACGCACCCAAAAACAACATATCTTGCCTCATCCTATTTGACCATACCATTTAAACATTAGTAGATTAAAGGGGCCGATGGTTTGTTTAGTTTAAAAAATAACTTTGAACAGGTTATGACTTAATCGGGTGGGCTTCTGGTCTAGACGTCAGTAAGTTACTTTATTTGCACAAATGCGTCTTCTCCATTTTCCGTTTAAATCTACTGGTAATAAAAGATCAACCTAACGACTCATATCGTTGGTTTCATGATCTGCTTATTGAGATCATAGTAGAATGAAATTTTTCGTAGCAATTATTTGTTGTTTCGCAAATTATATTATTGGGACAACCAATTAAATATATGAACGAGACGAAATTCTGATAGTTTTCCTGAAAAAAACAATGATTTGCATAAGTTTTTTAAAATTTATATGATGTTTTTGGCGAAAGCATTAGGTTTTAAACACAGGACCGATTTCGGCAGTCTACCACTGTACTTATACTAGGACCATCGATTAAACATCGTATGTCGTACAAACAACATTGGCGTGCTATGTTCGTCGATTATGTCTTTGTAAATTATCTCAGTGGTAATCTTGATGAAAAAATAATAACGTGGTTGCTTCTGCTTTTTAGATACAACAAAATACCCGCGCTTTAGCATGGTTTAATTCTCAATGCTGTGGCTGCACACTTGATTCGGCAAGATTATTAACGTCATATTGAGATAATACCAGGTGATAAATGCTGGCTTTTCTATTTCATAATTATAATCCATGAGAGACACTTAACTTTCGATTGCACATTTCCAAAAGGGGAGTGTTCGGACAGATACTGGCAATACACATACATAGATTTGATCTCTAACGTCGAAGTTCATGAAGCAAAACAGGTATGATGACGATATATGTGTAATTATCAAAGTATAAGCGGTATGTTAGTCTCGTTATTTGTTTTAATTATCCTATTATTCCATACACATTTTGAAAACCAACCTGTATTTCAATCAAAAAATCCAACAATCTTGCACCGCAGCGCTGGATAGTCCATGGTCATGTTACGCAGTTTAGCACCTAAGGCAACTGTCGATGGTGCATACTGGGAAGTGGATAACATTCCGCTAAATACGATTCAGCTGTCCTCTCTGAAGCTCAACAATGCATGCAGGTTGTTTCGCACAACTCATATAGACGCATTAACAACTTTTTATTAAAAATTCTTAGTATGCGTGCCAGTAACTTCAACGTCTTTTTGCAGCAATACATTTTGTGTGGCCAGTCCATAGAGTGCCAGCAGTAACTCCCAGCAATTCAACACTATGAGGCTGATATATTGCAATGAAGGTGAATAAACGATTTCTTCACGTGAACAGTAAACTTTTATATGCCACGGTTTTTGCTGTGAGAATTAAATGGCTATTGTTATTTCTGCAGAGGAAATTATGTCTTCCTCTGTTTTTTATTGTAAGGTTTATGACAAAAAATCCAGTTAAATTAATAAAGTCGGCTAAGGCAACCTATTTTCATATTCCAGATAATGTCATGTTTGGCGAGATAAATGCATAAGTCGCACGGAGCAATACCATTTGCGTAACGCTAGTTAGCCCAGATTAAAATGACAGTGTCTCCTAAGCCGACCTACTTGGCTTCTACTCATCTCTACCCGGGAATATACTTAAACGCCAAAAATGGTGGCTGAATTTTAGTATAAACGTGCAAAGACAAATAATTATGAGTATGTGATTCCAATCCCTGACGATTTGCTCAACAAGACGCAGGAGTTTAATTCAGCATACAAATCCATTTTTATTTTAAACGCCAGCTTAAATCCAAAAAGTAGGTTGCGTTCGCAGCAAAATGCGAAAAGCCGTGACTTTTGTAGTGTGAGCAAAACTATTTTTTAAATTTTACGTAGGGCAAATATCACTGGTAAGTATTGTAGCGGCATCAATAATTAAGTACGTACAAGGTCAGGAAACCTACTGTCGTTTTTAATGAGCTAAAAGTATACGCAGCCTCAAGCGATGCCAGTTGATAACGCTGGGAAGTTCAGATCAAAAGTAAAAGTCTACCCTTCATGAATCAGTGTACGGCATACCAGTGTTTGCATGCTGCGGATTGTCATAGTTCACAAGTTATAGTTAGGTCTGATGCAGTAAGTACATTCCTTGGCGTAAATACGACACTTCCCCTATAATACTTAACCCCTAGAGCGGTTTGCAGGTTATTTATTGGGTTTTCTTAAGGTCTGTAATTTACTACACCAGTATTTACTCTCAGCATTATCAGAGTGGGCATCTTCGAATTTTAAAGCAGTTCTAAGTGATCGATCAATATTTCCAGCCGGCTATGAAACAAGGACATATTGCCTTTTTCATTCGTGCACGAGCCGTGAACACCGATAATATAAGGTTGTCAAAATTTCTATGGAATAATTCAGAATAGCATTTGGCGGCCTCACGCGTACTTTCGATAAATATTCCTCAGGCCTGAGCGTTTATATGCACACGAGGTACGCACTGTAAGCACGAGTAATAAGAGCAATCGACTACGGTTCGCTCGTCCATACAAACGAAGCATGTGAATAAAGTAGATTGGAGGGGAGGTGAGGGGAGAGGAGAAGGAAGTCAGTGACAGTAAGGGTTAATGTATGCATAAACGGAAATTGCTCAACCCACACAATGACGCGATTTTATTCGTTCGGCCGTAAACAAATATTTTATAATTAGAAATGCTCTTAAGTGATGAATATCTTAACTAGACAAATGCAGTGACATCCTAACTCCATTTTCGGTACTGGGGCATAGTCTGGCCAAAGTAATTAACCGCATGGTGAGCGCCCAGTGCGGTGAGCCACATGGCCAACCAATTCAACACAGTTGATGAAAATTCAGCACTTAGCACACCAGCGAGAAATAATTCTAGATAAGAAGGAGAACGTTTAATTGTCACAGGTATACAGTTGAATAGTGACTGCATGCTATAACTTTAGCTTCTTTCTGTGCAGAAATCATCGGTTTCTGTCACTGTCGCTAATGGTGGGCTCGGACGAGAATCAGGAACCTCAGGCGAATAAACCTCTTGTTCCAGTGATCGCACCTATTTCTTATAAATTAGAAGTTTCTTAAGTGACAAATAGGCTAACTACACAATAGAAGTGATTGAGTGCATTAGGTAGCATTAAATCTGACCATCAGTGCGACGGCATCTAGGACAGCCGGCGTAAGTCTGGGTTGGCTGACGTTTTGTTGGATGAACTGAAGGAGACCAGTACAGTTTTTGACTGATGTGCGTTTGAAAGACCTCAAAGTGAGTGGCATTGTGAGCTTGAGCGACTTTAGGTCGACCTGCCTGTCATGTCAGCGTAAAGTGGTTTTGGAGGGGCGTCGTACCACAGCACGAAATTTTGCCGACTCTGATGGGATAATAAGCTCAGGGCGGAGTATGTGCACAGGGCAAGATATCACCAAATATAAAATTACGATGACATTTAAATGGGCATTAAATATCTAGAAGATACTTATAATTGTATGGTTACCTTTTGAACGAGATGTACCCGTTCACCGAGTATGAAATTATAAAAGTTTCATTTGCTACCAAACGAATATACGAAATGATATGATAAGTATCTACTCAATGGAATGCAGGATTTGCTGTGCACATAAATATTTTATCTGACAGTATGCCATATTTCGAGTTCTTTTAGCAAAGCCTGATTTTAATGCGCTCGGAAACAGCGTGCTCATGGCCGCAATTCTGACTTGCTCTAACGAATGAAATTTCAACTGAAATTTCGAAATGCGTTTTCGACCGCTAAGTTTAGTTTTGCAGTCCCAATGCACGCATCAACACGCAGATGCGCAGTCCTTTTGCTCCAGTCACAAACTGTCACAACACCTATCCAATGACCGCGAAGCACGTTGGCTTCACATATTGTTTGTTAACGCATTCTTAAGGATTTATGACGCAAGCGATCGCATTTGTTTGATTAAAGAATGAAATCCTGTGTTGCTGTTTTCCTTTTGTTTCTTCACGCGGAATGTTGTTTTGTGTTACCTGGTTAGACTAACGTTTATAATCGCAATTATCTTTTCAGCTGATGTGTATCACCTTTCACAGGAATACGTACATACCTGCTGAATTCAAATTATTAAATCTTAAATACTTAGATCTAAAATTTTAAATTCGTAAATCGTAATCTTAAATAACTAAAGTCCGTAATTTTTTGTACTTTTGTATGCGGCTTGTCCTTTACGAAACAAAGTAGTGTTTATAGGTGCATCAGTCGTTTCATATAAGATGCGCATATAATATTTGACTGATTTGATCATTAAACATGCCAAAATGTCCTCGGAAGGACGACGACACCATCCTCGGTGAAGTAGCAAAATACTTTGAACGACATGCGCTTCGCCTCCGTTTTGAAGACACGCTACTGATTGGGACGAAACGTACGGACCTCACGATAATAATCAACCGAACATCCTCACGTTTTGAATGCACATTCTGGCGAGACATACAGCCTGCAAAATACGTGCAGTTTACATGCATATCTCGGATTCCACCAGCAAAAGTTCACATACAGCAACAGGTAAGACATATTTCGATGAGGGTATGTTTAAATGACTAGCATTATTTTACGCAGTCTACCTATATATCGCACTCAAAAACCGCACATTCTTTTTTACCAGATTCAACTTTGGAATCGGTTTGATACCTTCTGGGGTAACAACCGACGTTTATTGTTCAATCTAACGGGCCTTGCATCGAAGGCGATTGTAGATTTCACTTACTGGGAAAGGGAAAATTACTCGGCAAATATAATTCGACTGTCCTCAATCGATCTTTGTGGCGTATTCGCAAAGTTTGCAATATGCCCATACATATCAACCAATGTTGATCTGTTAAAACAACTAGGTATGAATGCCAAGGAATTTTATGTGTACCTGAAACGAGTGATTTTGGATTCTCACTCCAGAGACTGCCGCCAGTGACACTCAACAGGATACTTTATCAAAAGCCACGGAAAGGAACATTATTACAATGAAGTAACACTGTTTTTAATGTATACGTTACCGTCTGTATGATATTCTTTTCAATCAAGCTATTTTAATTGGCTTCGAAAATTCATAAGGCAACCCGTATTGATGTTGGATATGTAAAAAAGCATGATCTTTTTGCGTTAATTGGCAGGGTTGTTGTTGGCAAATACGCATAAGAAGAATTTTTAAATATTTCGACGGGGGTGGACGCAGCACAAAATTATACTTCATTTGAAAATGCCGAGACTTTATCTTTACCAGCATTTTGCACTACTTAAAGTATAACTGGTGTAGTAAATCGATAGTTATTCCCTACCAAAGGAGTAAAAATCTCTCTTAAGTCGTTGAAAACAACTGACTTTTAGACCGAAGAATACTGGCACCGTAAATGTGACCCACATTGTCCCAGTTTTGCACAGGGCATTATTTACAGTGCGTGACCGATCTCATGAAATGTTGGACAAAATTCCAAAATGCGTTTTCGATTAATAAGGATTACATAAGTGGTGTTGTTATACTGATTTTCATGCAGAAAACTTAATAACATTTCGGACTGTCCAGCAGATCGGCCATTGAATCCACGTCTTCTTGACCTCCTGCAGAAACCACACTTGTTAAAAAATGGCTACTTAGGGAGATTGCAGTTTTCCTGTCGATTTTCAATGGTCTTATGAATTCAAATATAGGGTCGGACAACTGTGCGTAGCCTGGATTGTGCAGGGCGAAAGAGAGGTCCCTGTCAAACGGAACTGGTGGGAAAGGGGGGGTTTTTAAGGGTGGGGTAAATAGGTAACCCGTCGATGAGTAAATTAAAAAATAGCAAAAAGGAGAGGTTTAGAAAGTAAATAATAAATTTCTTTTGAGGTGAAAATGTGCCGAAAATTCAAAAAGAAGCCGTAACCAATAGCAAGCAAGATACCCAAGGCCAATGCCATTCCGCTTAAGGTGCCCCAGAAAATGCGGGGACTGATGATGAATCCTCGGGAAATGCCAACGGCAAACATGTCGGTGGAAAGTGAACCCGGAGAACGATAAGTATGATTGCAAAAAACGCGGGATGCAGAGGACTGAGGCCGTTTTTGTTAATTTGTTCAATAATTTCCAAATGTTTCCCACTTATAGAACACAGACAGCAAAGAAGAAACGTAATGCCGCTCCGCAGGTTAATAGGCCTTCCGAGAGCGCAGAGATCCTGGATACTTTCAGTCTCCAAATTTAGTACAATATTTACAAGCTGAACTAGTTCTGGCGACGGAAGTCAGATGTCGCTTTCGTGAACCGATGCCATTGCGAGTATTGCGTCAGCACTCAGACAAATGTAACAAATGTGGTACCAAAAGGACAGTAAGAACTGGTACAGTGTTTGAGAGGAGTCGCCTGACTTTATTGAAGGCAATGAGGAAGGCCGTAGCAGCCAGTGGAAATACAGGCAGGCAGAACAACCAAACAACAAGGCAATGGAAAATTTGACATTGAAAACTGGTGCATCGCAAACAGTTTGTAATTCTTTCATACTGAGCACTGAACTAGGGATTTCCTCACTTTGCCTCCGAATTTTTTCCATTTTTGTCCCATAACCCCGGCCAAAAAAATGCGCCAAGCGGGGTTGAATTCGTAGTATTTGAAGGGATAGATGAGAAACCGATGTACATCCTAACTGCCGGTCGTGACCAATCGAAAGGCTATTCCGTAAGTACGCTGACCGTCAAACCGATAAATGATAAAAGTAAAACGTGAAAGCCAAACCTACTGGTCGCCGCAGAGCGGCCAAACCGCCCAACCACACGAGCGTACGAGGTCGGCCGACGCGAAAGTAAAGAGCGAACGGAAGAAACTGCCCAGAAATTCCGATGCCCGGTTGATACATAAGCCGGTGAAAGTGCAAGGCAAGGCCAAAACCCTATTGTTGGGTAGCCGGCCAAAGCCAGCTGTCGTGGTGTGTAGGGTGGGGAAATGAGCCGTACGGCAGGCAGCTCGCGGCTCACACGATTTTTCCAACGCGCGAGAATTTATTGAACCATACGCGCATGAAAGCGTCTTACGATGTACCATGCTTAATACAAGCACGTGTGTAATCCACATTACCAATGCGAAATTGATAAACAATATTCGGAAAAAATGCTAGTTTCTGAAATAGAGTGGATGTATAATAATGTGTCAGTATGCAGTAGGTGGACGAAAAATGAGTGAGAAGCATTCGCACATTTTAGGTTGCTATTTTGGTCACATATCGTAGTGAAGTCCGACCTGAATTATTCAAACCACAGTGAAATGTAATACGAGAATGTTAGTAATGAGGTTTTATACTGTTAAGGCTGGGGAACGCGCAGGCGACGGAGTCAAGTAGTCGTGTGCAAAATAAAAACTATTGGGAGTATGTAGTTGTAATTCGCGTTGTTGATAAATAGTTGCCTTAACCCTAACCCCTAACTCTAAGCCCAAACCGCACACCCCAAGCCCTAAACACTGACCCCTAACCCTGCCGCCCGAAGCCAGCTGTGGTGGTGTGTAGGGTGAGGAAATGAGCCGTACGGCAGGCAAAGAAAGCAAACGGCAGGCTGTCTTAGAAGACCACACAGGAAGCCAGCGACCAGGTTTAACGTCTATACGAGTAAGCCACGAATGGCTAGTGCAGCCCTTGAAGTGAGTAGAAAGGAAAGGTGCACTGACTGGGCAGACGTGCACCGATTAAGTACACCCAACGCCTACGCGCCTAGCCAACTCACGCGTTAGCCGCATGGAACGCGATATGGTAGCCCCCCCCCCTCTGCGATCAAATACAACCGGGCTGTTTCGTAAAGGGAGGAGGGGTTGGGGGTAGTAGTCTATTAACACGACTGAAGCAGTGGATGAAGTATCGGTAGACACCCTAACGGAGCGGCAGTTGTCCTTTCGTATACGATCGCACCGGTAACTACAGGTGGTATGGAGTAAAAGGACCCGGGGATGCAGGTAAACCGAGGAAACGGAAACCCACGCCAATCCGCCTAGGATACTACATATGCAATTAATCGGATGCAGGTAATACTGTACGCACATGCAATTAGAAGCATAATTGGAAGCGTGTTGAATGGCAATCCGCAAAGGATAAATCTTTCGCCTTTTACTAATGATTTCTCTGTTGGGGGTGCAATGCAATGAGTCCATATAGGCAGTCTTGCAGTGCCTCGTTCTCGGGGCGGTTAAAGTGAAGGAGAAAGTCATCGTGGCAGAACATCTACGACAATTCAAGCAAACATAGCTGGAGTACCCAGTCGTAGTAATGTAGCAAGCTCACTAAGTGTCCGATGAGCGGAAATGTGAACGTGAACAATAACATGAAGGACTTTACAGCATAACTGCTCTTCCGTCGCCCAATTGGCAGCTGTAAGTATATGCGGGAGGTAGGGCAATGGAAACACAGCAGTAGACAAGGTATCCTAAAGCGAGGTCGAATACATTACACCCCCGCGCGGCCGACACGCCTGAAATATCGAACCTAATAAAACCACACCTACTGATAAGAAGCGAGTACGTCAACAATGTTGACTCATAATCTCAGGCTACCCGCATTTGTCTCGCCAATATATAGTCTTTGGAAAACATACAGGAAAGCATGCTTTCTTTTGCTCATTTGGTAAGGAATCATATTGTCTTTATATTTTTTGTCCAGGGAAAGTCTAGATTTGGGTTTTTAAAAGTTTCCGAATTCAGGAATTATTTTCAGCCTGATCTGCCATTGCATCATCGTTTAGCAACTATAGTCTCTATGGTGCAACTTTCCGCATAAGGAAAATCATATATTCCTCTATACGTATAAAAGATAGCACATAAAGTTCATGCAATTTTGCAACGGATCCAGGCTGCGCTATGCATTCCATGTGGAGTATTAGTAAACGGAAATGGACGGTCTTGCATGCATGAACATAACAAGGTCTTAAAAATCTCATAATAAGAAACTTTTTTAAAACCTTAATATACAATTTCTTTGGGAGTAAAGTATAAAGACAATATGAGTTTCTACAAAATGAGTAAACGATAGCATACTTTCCTGTATGTTTTCTATAAAATATATTTAAATATATAAGACAATCGAAAATCAATAAAAAAAATTCATTTTACGTAGGTTGTCATTTATTACCAAGTGTGGTTTCTTCAGGAGGTCAAGAAAAATTGCATGCAATAGCTGATATCCTGGCGATTACGAAATATTACATGATAATCAGTATAACAGCCTCACTTATGTAAGCCTTCCTAATCGAAAACGCATTTAGGATTGTTGGCCAACATTTCATGAGATCGGTCACGCACTCTATTCTTCCAATGGGGTTGGCGAAATGTCTATAAATATGATCCAAGTTAGCACGGAATTTGAGAAATTGTAGATGCTGTCAAGGCTAAGTCAGTCACGCAATTGATGGGAAGGCGCAGGGATGTTTTAAGTTCGCATTTCGGCTCAGATGCTTGACGTCACGTTAATCAGTATTAACAGTCCATTTAAGTAATGCATTCTTGAAGTCCACTGGCAAACGTAAATATGCTCCTGTGAGTGGTCGGATAGGCAGTAATCTGCTGGCTCACAAGACATATCTAACCATCTCAGTCAAGCTTTCGTAATATCTGGAATAGCGTAATAGGAGCACTTTTTTGATGATAAAGGCACGCGTCATTTCTTTCGTTACTACCCTAGGGTACGTTATGGGTAATGTCACACGTATGCGCAAAAATAAATAGCCAGCATAAAACATATTTTTATACAATTTCCGCGCTTCACTTTACATTTACACGCATTCGTCGACAAACCATTAAATTACCGATACAAGCGAAAATGCAAGTTCCAGGAACTAGTTAATCAGAAGAGGAAGAATCGATCGCTGGAACAAGGTATTTATTCGCCTGAAGTTTCGAATTCTCACTTGAATCCCTCATCAGAGACAGTAGCAGAAAAGAGGTGACTCGTGCACAGGAAGCTGCAGTATTTATAGGATGCAGTCGCTATGCTGCCTCATACCTATAACAATTAACCGCGTTCCCTTTCATGAAGGATCGTTGCCCGCTGGTGCGCTAATTGCTTGCTGGCCGGCATGCAAGTTGTTAATTACCGAAATGCCATCACCCGTGTTGGATGCTGGCGTGATGATTGCTCGGCCATCTGGCTCACCGGCTTGCGCGCGCCCCGAGTGGTCAATTACCTTGGCCAGCCTATGCCTCAGTACGCAGCATGGAGTGGGCATGTCGTTGCACTTGTTGATTGATTGAGGTCCCGTGAACCATGACTCAAGCAGCTCGCGGCTCACACGATTATTCCCACTCGCGAGAATTTATTGAACTATACGCGCAGGAAAGCGACTAACAATGTACCATGCTTTATTAAAGCACGTGTGTAACCCACATTACCAATGCGAAATTGAGAAACAATATTCGGAAAAAATGCTAGTTTCTGAAATAGAGTGGATGTATAATAATGTGTCAGTATGCAGTAGGTGGACGAAAAATGAGTGAGAAGCATTCGCACATTTTAGGTTGCTATTTTGGTCACATATCGTAGTGTAGTCCGACCTGAATTAAGTAAACCACAGTGAAATGTAATACGAGACTGTTAGTAATAAGGTTTTATACTGTTAAGGCCGGGGAACGCGCAGGCGACGGAGTCAAGTAGTCGTGTGCAAAATAAAAACTATTGGGAGTATGTAGTTGTAATTCGTGTTGTTGATAAATAGTTACCTTAACCCTAACCCCTAACTCTAAGCCCAAACCGCACACCCCAAGACCTAAACACTGTCCCCTTACCCTGTCCTCTAAGATAAACCCCATACCCTGACGCCTAACCCTAAGGCCCAAGCGCCAAAACTAAACCCTAACCTCTTAACGAAACCTCTCACCCCAAGCCCTTACCCCAAAAACCCTAGCCGCAAGTATAAAAACCAAACCCGGAAGCATCGAATGTGAAAATCAGAAGGAGACGACAGGCCGGAAGTCAAGAAGCAACACCGGCGTTAAGGTGAAAAATGTAAACACGGCAGCACAGGAAGAAAGCCGCCTACGAAACACGCCACATTGCATACAACAACTTGCTAACGTTATCACACTAATTCAAAATAATTCAGTTGGCTAAGAGTATTGAATGCAGCATGTATGGCTACATCTTACTGTAGTTTGCGTTTATCTGAAAGTATTTGAAAACAGAAAGCCATTCGTTAATGATGGATTTATTACAACTCAGTTTTATTAAGGTAAATCAGGTTGGCTTTTGGCAAAATCTAGCCTTTCTTGGTATCCAGATAGTTTCATACGCTTTTGAAATTTGCCGCTCGAAGGTTTATGTTAATGTGCATTTCGCCCCTAAACAATAGAAAAACAGAAAAAACACCTTGTAAATGCCCTCTGGGAATGTTAAGATTAATTTTTGTTTCAATGAAAACCAGATAAGAGCGGATACAAGAGACTGCATTTTTTATCCGAAAGGAGGCACATCCAGCTTATAAAATTCATTTTTGTAAAGATTTACAGTTTCATGTCATAAACCGCAGTAATAGACCTGGTAGACCGCAGTTGTATGCATGCATTTTTCGAGCATGTGCAATACGTTTTTACAGTTTAGTGTCGCACCGTGCGATAAAGATGCGAATAGAGAATTCATCAAACGTCCGAGAACTTATCAACGACGGTTACATATATTGCGTGCAGTCGGAAATTTAAGTAGACATTTACTGCATTTGGCTGAAGATGTTTATTCAGACTAATGGGACGGTAAGTCTGGATGCAGTTTCAACGTGTTAGCGACCTCCGCTATCTCTGCTCTCCTTGCCATTACTCTGTCTTGATGCCGGGCACAGTTTGGATGTGAGAACAGACTGTTGGGCAAGTTTACATTCTGCATAACAGAAATAAGGAACCAATCACCGCGCCTACTCTCAGCCTGCTATTGAGGACATTGCGGACGTCATCAGTCGTGGTGATTGAATCGCCATGCTGGGACTACTGGAGGCGACTTCTCTCCTGGAATAAAACATTATATTTTGTTCATTGCATCACATACATTTCAAAGTTGCAAGCATTGCCATGGGAGGATTCAAAGAGACTAGAGTGTAAACATACGTATGTTTTCGATACACCCTCGTAGGGCTGGTATATACGCATGACAACAGGTTAGAATTTAAACACATGATTATAAAGTTAAATAGGTGATCATTTGCATATCTTTAAGACGCATTGTCGAGCGTGTGGTGGGGAATTGTGAAAAAAAACCTTCCGCGAGTTCGGAGGCGGTGATTTTTAGGGGATGAGCAAGAGAGCGTGGAGAAATACATCTAATTAACCAAGACTTGTAAAGCCCTCTCAAATCTTCACCGCGTTTTTCTGCGGGGACAAGGTCGTCGTTGTTTATGCTGGCAGACGCTCACCTTCGTATATCACGTGGTAAGATTTGCTGCGGTCCTCAATATTCCCAAAATTACAAATGCTTACGTAAATGGCGCTATATATGCTCTTATTTTCGCCTGCATTCAATTATGCCGGAAATTTTTTCCGTATTATTTGCATGGCCGCATTTGTAAGCGCAGTTGTAAAAGACTGTGAGTGAGTTACAAGATCCCAAAGTTCATGTCTGTGAGCAAAGGCAGATGCTGGATCATAATAAGGAGGCTGCCGTACAATGGCGGGCTCGTTCTCCCTGTGTCGAGGATGTTGCTGCGCCGCAGCTTCATGACTTCCCATTGCCTACGGGCTATGACACTATTATCTGAAACATTTTCCCCGTCTCTCACTGTCCCCTCGTGGTCACCCACCTCCAAAACCTCCCACAGCCTCGGACTCAAGCTGACGATAAGCTGGATTACGGTCACTGTGAGTGGTCTTGTATGCAATAGGACACAAGACCTGAACACGGTCGCCTGTATTTTGTCAGCGCAGAAATGTCTAACAGCACAAAAAAGTTCCTATGGACGCATTTCTGGATATCGTGCGTTCCCTGACTCTGTCCATCAGCATTTCTTATCTCCTCGCCTGATCGGAAACTATCACTCTGATATCGAAGTTGAAAGTGAGGTCAACCCCTCATTCACTCGTTACGTCTTCACTTTCAGTGCCCATCCTTTATTGTAACTGTTTGTGCTGTCCAATTTAAATCCCATTTGTCCCAGTCTCCGCACTCCTATTTTAAGATATATTTGCACCCACACGACAGCCTATCACCCGGGTGGTAAAAATTGGCCAAGCGGTTTCACCGCCAGTCGGGACATCCCTACGTGCCGTAGACATTCCCAAAAACTAGACGGACCTTCTCTTGTGGTCCCCTTGGACATCCGGTCAGCCATAAAGTCCAACCTTACCTACTCTTTCGTCGTACTGGTGTTCAGTGCCACCGTCCGTATTCCCGGGAAAATGATTTTGCCAATGTCTTGCGTTGCAGTCGAGGATCCTTCCAACTTTCCGCACCGTCTAAGAGGATTTATGAAGAGTGTCCCCGGCTCGGCCAAGGCCACCAGCTTCCGGGCCTTATCTCGGGAACGATTTGGTGATCGACCATCGCGTCTATCTCCACCGGCAACTACAACCACCCTTAGAGGTTCGAGTCTGAGTCGGCTCTTAAGAAACGAGGACGTTCTACATACGCAGCGCCCGACACGTGCCTGATGTGGGGATGGAATGGTGACCGATGGCTATTTAAATCGCTGGCTTGAAACCTTAACTGCTCCGTTGCTATTACAGCCAGCCAGAGTATCCGATTCGGATATTACCTTTAGCAGTCTATCCTTTCCTGTTTAGGTTGTATTTCCGTCCGCACGATAGCCTATAATCTAGTTGTCAACGGGATGATTGGGAGATATCACAACCAGATGAGTACTTCCTAACGCGTCACAGACAGTCTGGAGGACTGGACGACCGTCAACCAGCTCAATTGGTGTTTCGTGTCTCTGTCGGAATACTCAAACAGGAAACGTAGTATAAGGCGTTTGAATGAAAATAAACGACATCAACTCTGTCGAGAGGACACCATACAGAAATGAAATGAGAAAGACGTTGTTACCTGCGACTAACCACACAAATTATTACTACCATTTTTGGGCTCCCGTTGTCGAATAAGTAGACACTTGAAAATTTACGGAAAAGTATAACAGAAACATTGGACACGCACTTATAAAACGAACTCCCACAGTTGTGTCATGTAACGACAGAATTTTGACGAAACGCATGCGTGGATTTTCCACAAGTACTTAATCCGTTAAATGGTAGACCATGCAACAAGCGTAGACAGCCTATAATATTATGACTCAGGTCTCAACTTAGTCTGGGGTCTAGCCCTCAAGGGCTTCGGCGTTGGACAGACAAATTAAGAACACTCAATGCCGCAGATTATTAAATAAACGACAAGGACTGATGTGCACGTACAGTACTGCGGCGGAGAATGACGGAGGCGCTCAGCCGACTCTAGAGACAATGTCAGCGCAACGCTACTGGAAGCTCATTAGTTCGATTCCTTGCAATTTCCTAGCATTTTCTAAAAAAATGTTCGGAGATAACAGAGTATTTAACTCGGGTTCAGACTGTCCAGGGAAAACATATGACACAACTAATCACCCAAGTATTTATTTAAGAGTAAAAGGGAAGTCCCCACCATGACTGATTGAGGGGGATCGTTCCACTTCTCCACCATTCTTTGCGTGGAAAATTCAGAAGGAAGAATTAGCCTGCACATTTTAGTCCGTAGCTTCATCAACTGACAAGGCAGATTAGGTGAAATGTGCCACTGACAGATGTCCTCGCAGCCATGTATTATCCTGTGAATAAGGATATAATCGCCTTTTTGCTGCCTGTAACAAAGAGGAAGTAATTTAAGTCAAATCAGTCTTTATATCTAGGATTAGCATTTCAAACCGTCCACAACCTTTGTTTAAGGAGGTCATGTCCTCTCGAGGCTTGTTTGATCCTTTAATAACCACGGCCGTCACGGCTGTATACAATACTCTAAATGGGTTCGAACAGCGGTGTCGCAAACTCTTCCAAAAAAGTCTTTGTAAAAGGTTACGAACGCCCTATTGATTGCATCAAACACTCCCATGGCGTTCAACGATTTCAGTTTATAATGTGTTTATTTTTAGCGTTTAAGTATGCCACACTTATAGCAAAGTTACTAGCTAAGAGCCCAGACATGCATTTTTTGCTGATATTTTGCTGCTGCATGATACGGATGCGAGAGGTTCGGCTCTTCAGTGGGTCCGACATCATTTTTCATGTGTTTTCTGGTAAATACTCCAGTTTAGAAATTACCGCTTTTAATTTATTTGGAAATTAACTACAAATTTAAAGTAGCTCAGTTGACAGTAGGCTCTACAGGCCCCGGTCAAAATCATATATGAATATTTAGGCGGACGTCCATCAGCCGCATGGATCTCAAGCATTCATCGCCTTTATGAATAATAATCATCAATTTTTTTGTGAAGCTTTCTGTTAGGCATGACTGGCAGATCAGCAAACGCTAAATATTTAGGTTTTAACAAGTTCTTTGACAAAATCCGCACTCTACTAGCCAACAGGAAAAGACTTGCGCCAGTAGTTACTAACAACTAGCGAAAAGGGAATACCGTGTTAGAAAGCAAGGATAGGGATAGTATTCGAGGTACCTATAATACACAGACCTCGCTACTGCATCTATTTAAGTAGACGTGCTTCTTTTACGTTTATGCCCGTGTACCAGTCAAGATTTAGCTTTGGCCTGCGCCGCCGATTTTATCAGTCTATGCTAATCATCTTACAATCAACCGCTCCGAAAATCAGGCGTTGCAGACATGTTTGTACAGACTCGCAATACTGCTTCTTTCCCCGAACGCGTTAGGCCTAAAGGGAAACGTTTGTGCGCAATCGAAGGCATAACTGCTGCGTCCTCCTATCCGCATTTCACCGCCAACATAGTGGTCAGACCTAAGTTGTCCTTATCATCCCAAACCAGTCCTTCTTATCCATCTCCAATAACTGAGCCAGTGAGATTCAAGTAAACCTTATAAAAATATCAGAGGCAGAGTATTTGTTATAACAGTATAAACGCGAAGAGTATTGCATGGCAAAATGTGGTCTGCTGCGTACCACTTCCAGCCAACTTATCCGTCTTCCGGCTGCTGCAGGGGGTGCAGTTCCGCGATGTGGGCTAGGAAGTTATTCGACGGCGTTGTTTAGTCCAGACTATAGACGAGATTGTAACTCAGCAGATCAATCATTTTGTCACTGGACAACTTTCATGCAACCTCATTCTTAGGAGGATATAATACGCTTCACTTGTGTTCGTATGCCTGTTTGTAGAAACACCCGCAAAATTCATGCTGTCCTTTTGTTGAGTAATGCTCATGTTTCCTAGCTGGCAGACGTGTGGAGGCTCTCCACTCTTTCCTTCCAATCGCACTCCCTTTCACCACCAGTCTGTTATTACCAGTCTGTGGGCTTACAGCGTTCTGCCCCTGACGTTATCGAACACTCCTTCCTTCCGTTTTATTTAATTCAATCTTAACAGCCAGAATTGTTTTTTCAGCCTACCAACATCAAATCTTCGACAGCACATCTGAGTTTCATTATTCTGTTCTTAATGTCCTGGGCCTCTAAGCGACCTGTTTTGGCTAAGGAGGGTGGGGGAAGAGACATTCCGTCTTATACCGTAATACTTCACTGCCGATGAATGACAGACTCCCACCTCTATTTAGCATTGTTTCACTCTGGTGGTTTCACTGAAACCGTTCTTTTTGCTGCAATGGTAACATCTACAGATGAAACCGTCTGTATGCTGCCTGAGTGCTTGCTGTCCCTTTCCCGACGACTTCTAAACTTCAAACCTGTCGACAGCTGTTCTGTCTTCGCATTCTTCCATCATCTTATTGGGGTCCAGAATTGCCAGAGCCTCATCACTCTTTGTCGGTATATCCCTCTGAAGTCGTCTACATTTCACACTTCATTACACTGGCCATCTGTGATAAAACGAACTATTTTGTTGCTTGCAGTTATTCTATTAAGATTATTTACTGTTTTCAGGTATATATGTTTACATCTTCATGGACAAAGTGCTTTGCTATGCCTCCTCATTTGACTTGCGCATTTACATTCCTAATGAGATCTTCGTAGTATACTGTGACATATTTCCAGTACATATAACCATATGTCTAAATGTAGGCCTTGCCTTTTTATACTACTTAAGTTGCGAGTAGAAGCGAGGGGCTGCGATCGTGTGTCCTTCTTGAAGACCACCAAACTTGGCATTTTCTTCAAATTTTGCCATCGCTATTTAACTTGCTGTGTTGTCTTCCTTCATGCTCTTTGTTTTGCATTTGCAAAACCTCCTGTAAACTATCGTGCTTCGTGTTATTCGTAACCATCTGCGTTATTTTCGAAGTGTGAAATGCCTGGGGCTTGATCCTGCGAACTGTTAGGTAGAAGTCCAAGAAAAAGATATCATTAACGGGCGTGCAAAAACAATTAAATTCTGGACCGAGTCTGACAAAGGATTCTATAATTGATTAAAGTCATTATCTCGGGATTGGTTGAGTCAGTTTAAATCTGTCCTTAACGATTCTGTATGTGACATCTAGATCAATATGCCGGTTGATGCTTGCCTAATCTGAATGCATTGCCTCCAGGAATTCGCGGCATTTCCTTATGGGGCAGGCGCCAACAATGCGAGTGTTTTCCCATTCAAATTTATGCCTAGTGTCCAGTGTGTGCAAAGTAATGAAATACAATCCATGTTACTGCAATTACTTGAACCTCCTTGGCAGCTTCGCATCCATCCTATCATCCACCAGTCTTACCGAACAAGATCAATTTACCATTTCCAGCAGCAATGTAAGGGCATTGAAGAATCGAAAACCCATCTTAACACTATCTTACGTTGAAACGCAAGCCCTTAAAGCGCTAAAACAAGTCGAAGATATCATCATTATACCTGCTCACAAGGGAGGTGCCACCACTACTATTAACAAAACCGACTACACAGAGAAAGGGTTGTCACTCTTAAAAGATGATTTATCTTAAGAACTTCTAGCTGCCGACCCCACAAAATCGCAAAAATCCTATATTGAAAAAACACGGAAACGTCTGATTGGAAGGAAATAAATTACAGTAGTTCTTGTCAAGTCATTAAAACAGGATAAACCAGCAAATGCCAACATATAGGGTCTTCCAAATATTCATAAAACTGATATTCCGTTGTGACCGATAGTTGCCCTAATCGGTGCACCCAATTGTAAGATCTCGATGTAGCCATTTCGCCAAACACATCCATGTTTGAAGAAATACGAGAACTCCATTAATGATTCAACAGAGTCTCTAGACCAATTAAACGGTGTCAACATTACATGTGACGAGATAATGGTGTCATTCGATGTGGTCTCTCTGTTCACTTCGATTCCGCAAGATTTAGTGAAGAGCCGCACCGAAGATCTCCTTCAGACATATACTTCTGAGGTGCCTCCATAGGCTTTACTTCCACTCCTTGATCTCTGCCTGGAGACAAGTTTTTCCCTCTCCAATCAATGCTGCCGGCAATTAAAAGGTGCTCCCATGGGTTCACTCATATCCGGTTTCCTGACAGAGGCCGTGCAGCAGAGACTAGAAAGCATAGCCCTTTCCACAGTTACCCTAAAACTTTGGCTGCGATACGTAGATGACTCTTTTGTCATCGCCAAGAAAGATCAGTTGAATCTGTTCCTTACCAAAATTAACTCTATATTTACAGGAATTACGTTTGCATTCGAAACAGAGGTTGATAGACAACTCCCATTCCTGGCTGTTCTTGAAAGTCGAGAAACCGATGGGTCACTTCATACATCAGTTTATCGCAAATTGGCGTATACAGAGGTCATGCTACCCCAGAGAGTAACCAACCTGCCTTAAGAAACGAAGTATAGACTACAACCTTCTGAATCGAGTCAAAAATATTGCTCTGATGAAACAAGTTATCGAGCAGAAATGAAAGACCTCTACAAACTGTTCACATAAAATGGGCACCGCATGACTTTATCCATCAATGCTTAAGGCACCAGAAACTCAAGGGGAAAGGTATTTCCAATGCTACGGCCGATTGGGCACCAAAACCAACCTCGTGACAAACTCTCTCATACGTAAACAATGCATCTGAAATGGTTGAAAGACAAATAAAAAGTACCAGATACACGTAGCACACGAGCCGGCAACTACGTTACGCACGCAGCTTGTACACCCCAAGGACAGAGCTGGCTAAATCGAAAAAAGTGTTGATGCAGTCTTTTGTGGTCAAAATAGAAAATCTGTCTAAACACGTCTATATGAACATCAGCAAGCGATAAATAGAGGCGACCATCAATCCCAGGTAGTCCAGCACACACTGGACACTGGACATAAATTCGCATGGGAAAACACTCGCATTGTTGGCGCCTGCCCAACAAGGAAAGGCCGCGAATTCCTGGAGGCAATGCATTCAGATTAGGCAAGCATCAACCGGCATATCGATCTAGATGCCACATGCAAAATCGTCAAGGACAGATTCAAAGTGACTCTACCAATCCCAGGAAGATGATTTTAATCAATGATAGAATCTTCTGTCCGACTCGGTCTAGAAGTTAATTGTTTTGCACGCCCGTTGTCTGAATACGAGTTGGGGAACCAGTCTCGAAAATTAACATAATAAAATGTTACTGATTTCTAAAGAATTCCATCATTCTAATTATATATCTTGGGATGCCTCTTATTAAATGTATATATATATAGGCAGAATGATATTACCGACAATGACAAGGGACACTGGAATGGCTATTTCTGGCTTATTAGCCGTCGTCTGCCAGCCATACCCAAGCCCGAAATGTGGAACACCCGAGCCTCGAACCCACGACCTGTTCGTTAGAAGTCCACGCCTCTACTCACTGGGCCACGAACGCGTTGCCCTGCCGGTTTTCGATCGGGAATATATAATGGTAGGGGGCGCTCACCGATCGTTCATACGGAACTCACTCGTTCCGTTGTGCCTTAAGGGCTCTCTCTCGAGCCCAACCAACAGCCGCACAGCGGCGCATGATATATAGGCAGAATGGAATCACCGACAAAGACAAGGTAGACTGGAATGGCAATTTCTGGCTTATTAGCCGTCGTCAGCCAGTCATACCCCAGCCCGAAGTGTGGAACACCCGAGCCTCGAACTCGCGACCTGTGCGTTCCTTATGACCTGAGTTCCGTATGAACGATCGGTGAGCGCCCCCTAACATTGTATATTCCCGAATGAAAACCGACAAAGCAACGGGCTCGTGGCCCGGTGAGTAGAGGCGTTGACTTCTAAACCAACAGGTCGCGAGTTCGAGGCTCGGGTGTTCCACACTTCGGGCTTGGGTATGGCTGGCTGACGACGGCTAATAAGCCAGAAATGGCCATTCCAGTCTCCCTTGTCTTTGTCGGTAATATCATTCTGCCCATATATATGTATATATTTTCAATCAGGAATGGGCGCACAGTGATCTGTTGTCTTCACGAAGCAAACAACCTCCGTATGGGTGGCAAAGTTCACGAACAGGCAACCATTTACCAGGCCGACGTCGATCAAGTCATAAGAGCAGCGAGGAGGGATGGCCGGCAATGCGGGTACATTGATACAGCACTGTTTCTGGCTTATTGTGCCTTTATTCCGCCAATCATAACCCTGACCACCAGCAACTGGGACCGGAAACACAAACATGCGCACAGACACACCTAGTGCAGTTTGTCCACCACTGGGGTCATAAGCACTTCATCGAACCGAAATTTATCAATGCCTCGCCACCTGTCATCCTCTGTCGCTGCGGATCGGGTATTTATTCAATCAGGAATGGACGCACACCGATCTATTGGCATCACGAAGCAAACAAGCTCGGTATGGGTGTCAAAGATCACGTACAGCCAACCAATTACTGGGTCGAAGTCGGCCTAGTCATATTATGGCGAGGAGGGAGCTTGTTTGCTTCGTGTAGTCAATAGATTTTTGTGCGCCCATTCCAGATTTAACAAATACTTGATCTCCAGCGACAGAGAATGACAGGTTGCGAAGCAACGATGAACTTCGTTTCGATGAAGAAAATGAAGTTGCGACCTTTACATTTGTTCAGAAACAAATTTCTAACTTTGAATAAATCAGCCTATTTGGGTCTGATAGCTTTGGCTGCAATTTGATGTGAATAATTGTGCTAAAGTCCACTAGGCACGGGCAGATAACCGCTATATGTTTATAAACCGTCAACAGGCAGCCAGTAGTATATCCCTAGGTAGTACGGTATACCCTGCTTCAGAGAAAATGTACTGGCTGAAATAACAGACACTTGTTGCGCCGACATCCTGCAGCTGCATGACAGAGCTAAGAGGCTGGTCACATCATTGGGTCCTCCAGCGTAACCCTAGTGCTCTAATGTCATAAACTTCAGTTTTGAATTTGCGGCATTTTATTTCCTCAGAAATAAATTAGTAAAATGGAATAGGTCTAGACAGGAACGAGAACTAGATAGTTCCATTAAAGCAATCAAATCTTGTACCCGGATATAATTTTCTTAATCCAGGAATATGTTTAAACTAGGTAAAAGAAGTCGGAACTGATTGCTAATAAAAGCGGCGCACTCGGCATGTATAACCTAAGGGAAGTATCGAAAATAGAGATTAGATAGAAGTCATCTACAAGATCTTGATTGATGACCCTCATGTCGTATGCTGTGGTCAGACTGGAGAATTTCTCCAGTGGACGCATTCATGAACTTCGATCGAGAGTAAATGAGCGAGTCCACTTGTCCTATTAGCCAATTCACACATTGGATACCGCGGACATGCTCGCTTATGAAAAAAATCGCCTTGTTGTCTTTAGTGCTTAAAGTAAGGGCCGAGAGTTCCGTGATGCTAAGTGCCTAGGCAGGTCGCGGATTAATCAGCATATGAAGTCAAATCCTCCGCTTAAAATAATCGAAATAAATTGTACGAAATGAAAAGAAGTCAAAACAGGCTGGTAGCACACTGCAAGGGCGTACGGGTACAAAGTCCAAACAATTGTTGTTTATATGGCTTCATTTAGCTGTCAAATGCCTTCTCGCTTCGCATGCGAAAATTGGCCGAATAGCGTTTCTTCCTCAAGCGTCTGCATATACTCCGGGAAAAGTGCCGAAAATTGTCAAATAAGACTGGCATGATCATTAGACTCTGATAAGCCCTCTTCATCCAGCCTTAGACAAACGGTATTTTTTGCCACACGTTAGACTCGAATACGCTTTCTTCAGTCAATGAACATCAAATATCTTCAATTTCTGTTGCATACTAGGCCACCCACCGAGTCTGATACGATACACGGGATTGCGACGACGTTGGCTAAGGTGTACCCATATTCTATTCTGGCGTAGGCTGGAACTAACACTCAAGTACATTCACTGGAGGATTTTTCAAACGTTAAAAGCCGTGAGCAGCAGCATAAACCGTGCTGGCGCTATTTAGAAAAGGCATAGAAATGCGACATTCTGAATGCTAATATCTGCAATTAAGCAATAATTCAAACGACCAGATCCAATTGAACCTGGACGTAGTTTAAACAGTGGTATTTAGGAATGTCGAAAGGGCAAAATTATGAATATATTTGAGGAATATCATTTATTGGAACCCTTATAGAACATATTTATGCACATGTTGGTCACGAGGAACATTGGGCTAAGAAATGTCGTTAGGCAATTGTTGTCACTTCGGTAATAAAAAGAGGCATGAAAGCAACAGTGTTAAGTGCAATCAGATGAATTGTCACCATGAAAGCTGCGTGAAGAATTCGAAAAAGATGCCCTTGAAAAAAAAAACATTTTGCCGGATGGGTCACAAGAAAAATTAAGCAGAATTATAGACTGTTCGAGCCTCACGGCAGCAAGAACGAGTTATCCCGTCAGTCGAAAACCTTCCGCTCAATTGAAAAAATATCACACCGCCAAAGGTTCGAAACTTTTGGTCTTATTGGCGCAATGAAAGCACTACATTAAACTTTCCCCTTGACTGAGCTTTCTGAATGAATTGGATTGACTCGGATACAGGCTCTGGCATATTCTTAATTCCGTTCCATAACGCGCTACACACATTTGCGTTAATAGTTAGAAGGTATCACCGGCCCGGTACAGTTCGACAAACGGTTAACACAGTGAAAGGCGATCATTACTATTGTCAGTGTAAGATTACCGATTACCCTATAGAAGTTCGACAGTCATATGTGTCGGCGCATGACGCCTGCCGCACGGAGTAGACACGGAAGTGAATAACTGCACGTGAATAACTTTATGATGTGATGGACTTGCGAAGCATCCGCCACACATACTCGCCGTTCACACACATTACTACAATAGTTAGACAGTGTCAGGATGGCCAGTATTGGACACGAACGCAGTGAATAAAAATGAAAAAGCATACCAGTACTTACAGTACGCAGGTCCTTATTCCCACTGCGTCTACATGGGTACCATAAGGGCGACTGCAGAGAGGGGCCGCGCTAATAGTCAGATTGTGATAAGATCGCTGTCATCTAGTCCTGACTTATGAGAGAAACCGGACATTCCTATCAACACGCGGTTCTCTCAATCCTTTCCATGGCGTCGAATATAAGTACAGTAGATGTGCTTACTCTTAAATAGTCAACCAAAATTTCGAAATTCGTTCTGGTTTCGAAAAGATAAATTAAGTAGTGCTGTATAAATGATCATGATGCAGCACAAATCTATAATGATCAAGTTACCGCACTGTGTCTGCTTTGGAAAGAATTTATTTTCGGCTGCATGCAAGATGTATACTCTGCAGCAGATGACTACTTAAGTAGCATGCAATTTTCTCATTGATTTTTGATGCCTTTGAAAATTCAATTATATTTTATAAGAAACATGCATAAAAATATTCACTCTTTTACTTATTCGGTAGAAATGCACGTCTTTTTCTAATTTCATACCTAAAAGAAGAGTATAATTCGGTTTTAAAAAACTTTCTTATTGTGAAATTTTTTAGTAACGTTAAATGGCCGTTCGCGAAACCTCATGAATCTGCATCTACGGATGTGGCTTGTAAAGTTAACATTATTGCTCAAATCCACTGCTTAATTTGATGAACCTCATATGGTCTCCTCTTTACAGCGTAGAGAAATGAATGGTTTTCCGTACAAGGAAAATATACAGCCTGTAATTTTGAAACCCTAATTGCAAGTGTCACAGCAGGTCGGGTTCAAATTTATTCGCGAATTAGAAAAGTTTTTAACACCGGATAATATTCTTATTTTGAGTATAAAATTGAAAGAAGACGTGATTTTCTGCCGAATAAGTAAAAGAGTGAATATTTTTATGCATGTTTCCCATGAAATATAATTTAATTTTCAAAGACATTAAAAATCAATGAGAAAATTGCATACTGCTTACGTAATCATATTTTGCAGAGTACAGATCTTGAATGCAGCCGAAAATAAGTTTTTTCGAAAGCCGATAGCCTGAGGTAACTGGTTCATTATAGATTTATGCTGCATCATGATTAGTTTTACAACATTACTTAATTTATCTTTTCGAAGCGAGAACGCATTTCGAAATTTTGGTTGAAATTTCATGAGTTAGCACATTTACTGTACCTAACCATTTGCCATCGCAATTCATGAAGTTGTCTTCTCACATGAATCAACACCATCACAAAATAGTTCATCTTGATTGTGGTTTTTTGAAACGTTCGATATGTAATTGTACAACACAGCTTGAACAATGTTTCTGGTTTGAAAATGCATTTCAACATTTTGGCCTGTTCTCCAACCAGGTAGTAGCAGAGCGGTTAATGGTCTTTATCCGTGATGCCTACTTATATTACACGGACGTGCAACTCCTAGTTTTTAATGCCTCTCAATTGTGAGTGACACAGAAATCAACCGCGATAGATAATACAGCCCAAGCTGACCTCATACATGAAACGCAAGACACTCTCAAACTTAGAAAACGAAGCACACCGAACAATGAGGGCCTTCGAAAGCTTTGCCATGCTCCCAGCCGACAAAAGATCAACGTTTTTACTGAACAAGGAGGGCCACGTCAAGAAACTCAAGGCACTTTTAGGCCATGGCCTACATTCCTCGTAAAAATAACACCACGAAAACGCTAGTAAACAATATGAGCGAGGAGTTGACAAGTCTCCGGAAGTAAAAAGCAATAAGTCAACCTGACTTTTCAAAGACGAAACACAGGATTCAACATTCGTCAGATCCTGTGGTCCATCCAACGTCCACAAACTAGGAACTTCATTTCGGCCGATCGTTCTTTCAAAAGGCACCCCAAAACTTTGGCACGGGTAAGTGATTGTTTAAACCTCTGAATTCTCTCACACAGGGCTTCCGCAAAAACAACCCACTCAGCAGAACCATTATTGAAGAGCTGCAAAATATGCAACTCAGCTTAGCAAAAATGGGATTGCAAAGGATCCCAGCATGTGCGCCGTGAACCTGCAGCATGTGCCTGCCACCTCAATTATCAAACTGCGAATTTAGACCTAGAGACGTTTCCGTGTCTGCCACAGGGCATCTTTAGGAGGTTCAATTCGTAGCCGTCGTCTGCATCCACACCTATCAATGACTGGCATCAAAAAGTTGAGAACCAAAATTCTTTGACGGTGTGCACGCTATAGAAGTAGGTCACTGTATTAGGCGAGGGTACTCTTAGCCTGCTTACCAACTAATATGGTGTACGTGCCTCAACCAGTCATTCAAATTCGTAATCTTGTCAACGGTTCTAATAAAGAGTTAATAGTTAATATAAACTACATGCCTCAACCTAAAAAGTTTTTCTGGAACCAGCAAATACAGGCGCGTTTTCAAGAAAACTACGGTTTAGCTGTGCCACAATCTCTGTTTTGGTCGTCGGAAATTATTTTCAAAACTTTGATGGCATTAAGCTATTGATTTCGAATTGGAAAAGACATTGTTGAAGCAGTCTTTGCAACATATTAAACGATGTTGGCTGCGCGATGAGCTACCTTGTTTATTTAAAATTGGACAAATAAGTTAATGTAGTGAATTTCACATTTATTTGATCAATAAAAAGACTCAGCACCGATAACGTATTACTTGTCATGAGACCTGTCCGTGTAGACCTCTGTAGTGTTACGTGTATTTTATACAAGTCACGGGGACCTGTGTTTTACTTATGTTGGCTCGAACGAAGCCTGTCTTGGAAATGAACATGAAGGCCGCTTAGACACTCGCAACCTTCACTGACACCATAAATGTGAATCCTGAGTCCGTCTGTTCCAAATGTGATCAAACAATTAGATCACACATGGCAATGCGATCTGATTGATATCTGGGGCTCAAACGATACGAGTCGAATAGAGCCGTCCTCATTCCAAAGCTATTCCTTGAAGATATGATTTGAAATGGAGGCGATACAGCGGTCTATTCAATGCTTACCTCTCACACAAACGCAAAAGAATGCTCTGAAAATATCAGTTATCGCCAATGCTACTGACCGGGGTGATTTACAACCTGGAAGGCAGGTCGGGACTTTTCAGTGCTCAGAGTCAGACTACAGAATTTACATATTAACTAGCATTTTATCACAAATTAAATAACGTATAAGTTGGGGGTATTCCTCACCGGTGAACCCAAGCACGCGTAGACTAACAGACGGGATTTTGTGTGGCATGCGCAAACGACTTGTTGAGATTTATCAGCCAATGTGGAAACACAAAATTCCGATCATCCTGATTTACCATCAAAAAAATATAGCCATAAAACTTTTGAGTGGTCAATCCGACTACAAGTGGTTTAAGTGGGCGACCTTCGAACTACGAGATATCCGATCTACGGGAGTACCCTTAACAAGCTTAAATCTGCGCAGTCTAATACCGCGTTACATCTGCGATTCCAACAAATGACGACAGTGTTCTGACTGCCACTTGTTCTAATCATGTACTGCTGGACTTTAAATTCTACTCTGTCAGTTCGCTTTAAATACGCCCTTGTATCGTTCTCAGTAGCTACGGGTCTAGCAGACGAGACGGTATTTTAAAGCGACTAGTACTTTTAAGAGCTGTTTTTTGTTTTCCGAAGACTTTTCTTCTAGGCACTGAAAAGAGAGGCAATCTGAAGGTACTCAAGCTGTTCAATTTTTTTCTCTTTGAAATCAATCACAAACTGGCGAAAATGTTCAATCGTTTGATCAGACTAGAGTGCATTGAAGTAGCAGCTGACGTAAACAGCGCACGCGTGGTCTAGTGTGTCGACTTACCCGAGGATGGCACATTGTTACTTCGAAAACAACTCAGTTTCCTAAGCCAAGTCAGCACCAATGCATTTGCGGTTAATGTTAGTGGGGGGGGGGGGAAATTGGGTGTTTTATGCCAACTGAATTTTCTCTTGTTTAACTGATAACTACTCGCTTCAATAATTATTCGCCCTTGGGGGGAATCGGTGTCCCAGTTGAAATAGCCGCATTTATTCAAAATATACACCTTTCAGGGCAATTTCGTTCAAAATAGTAAGGAAAATTGGACTGGAACTTGCATTTTGTTCCCCGCAACCCCTGATGTGGTGTAGTATAACCGACGATTACTGCTATTTCTGTGCTGATAGACAGTTTTAAAGTTCGAAATTCGTGCTCCTGTCCATTGCCACTTCAACTGCCGTAAATACGTCATTGCCATCGGTTAATAGATTGTGGACGCTGATAGGACGTATACTATACTTAATATAACGAAAAGCAAGCAGGGGACGCCGAATGACGCCCTTATGAAAAAGAAACCTCAGAGACGCCTCGTTCACCGGTACAGAATCGGCAAAACACACCTGTTCGGGTTAAGAGCAACTAATCATATTGCGAATATACTACATCTTCCAGTGTTTAGATACTTTTGTTTCCGACCACACACCGCATATGTAATATTCGCTCCTTGATGTTGATTTTAATTCGCACATATAAACTTAAGTTTAAAAAATGTGGAAGCGAAAAAACATAAATATAGGGTCAGTGTACCAAAAAGTCGGTTAAATTGTTAACCAGTTAAATGAATACATTTGGGCAGACATCAGCAGACAATCTTTCACGTCATTCAGATGAGGTTACTTCTAAGAAGCATATTGACTTTTATGCACAAAGAAATTACTGGGAGAAAAAAAAAGGTAGTAAGTCGAATAGTCACGATGTGGATTTTTCTAAAATTGAGAACACACTTGAGTGGGAGTTCAAAGCGTCAAAAGGGTGCTAGATTTGGCCTTGTGGCTGTTACCCACCACAGGTAATCCAAAAACGCTTATTTATTCTGCCTCAAAATGTTTGCGGATTCAGATTCTTTGCCGTTCTCATTAGGAGCGCCCAACAATGACCGGCATCGAAGAGAGAAGAAAGTTATTTTATTGAAGAACTGAACACTATCCAATTAGGTCGATGAAGATGATGACACATTTTACTGCTGCCCGACTAACTATTCTGGAGTACGGGTCTGAACTGGTCATTCGGATTTGTGAGCACGACAACACTTCTCGTGAACACTTAATGTTGACAGGAAATAATTGCTTTCTACTGAATTGGATTTGCAACTAGGAAAATCTAAACACATAGCTAAGAAACCTGGGCTTTTACTGCGCTAAGTCTCTGCTTTGGTCGCCCAAGAGGATTTTTATACTTTGTCTATGTTAGGCTTTTAGTTTTAAATTGACATCAGACGCTGTCTCAGCATGTTTTACAACAGAATAACTGACGGTAGCTGCGAGAAAAACCAAATTATCACTTAAGCTTTGGAAAATACGCGAAGAGGTTAAATTGGGCATTATGCTATCAGCAACATAGCACAGTATGAATGATGGGTAAGTAGGCCAAAATCCCGTCCATTTACTCTTTTAAATATTGCGTGTATTTAACACCAGTCACTTGGAATCAAAACTGGCACGAAAGAAACCAATCATCGAATTAAACATTGGGGTCCTACATCCTAACGCTGCCCTAGTAGTTTGGTTATTCCTCGAAGTTTATGCACCAGAAACGGCGTAGAAAAATTTTGGTGCACATAGATGATCCAAAATATTCGCAGCTGCGTGGTTTAATCGAAGCATCTTCGTAAGGCGTACTTGGGCTTTTAATAATGGCCTATACTTGCAGTAATTTATAACACGTTTGCTGTAGGAAATATGTATGCTGAACAAGATTGTCGACAAGGACAGACGAGACTAGAGTGGTTATTCCTGGCTTGTTGTCAAGAACTGCATGAATCAATATCGGTACTAATAAAAGACCTTAACCAAATTAAGAACGAAAGAAATATTAAAAGTAGCAATACGTTGTTGTAGGATACTAGTTTGAAAGCACAGAAAATTCCTAAAAAAGCAAAAAAGGTTTAATAAATTAAACTTTCTTTTTCGGAATTCGGAAGGTTTGCCCACAAAAAACTGAGTAAATGCTACATGACGCATGTAATAACGTTTAACCATTGCCTGATAAGTGTGTTTACGCATAAATTTTCTATAAATATATGTAATATCAGATATAGCGGTTTGCCAACAGTTTTCATTCTGAGTGTAGACTCCAAAATTGTTTACCCGGGACTTCCTTCATTCTTTACGATTTTCATTAATTGAGAAGCTGTTTACAAAAAGGAGGATTCTACTTCATCTGACAGACAGGAGGAGTAATAGAATGAAAAACTTCTATAAGGTCAGGCATTGTCAGGCCGGTCTGTGGATATTGAATCCATACGGAATTCACAGTTTTACTCGTGCGCATTCAACTTCGAAAAAGTCTCCATCGTAAAAAAAACATGTAATTTTCCGTGTGCTGGATTACAATACACTAAAATTTCGCTGAACATGATTTTCAATATTTAATCGATCGCCCATAAAGCCAGATTTCATATTTGGTGTTTATTAAAACCCTTAAAATAGGGTTTTTCCTGGGGACATTTAGCAAAGTTATGGGTATTTGGGCATATTTAAATGTGTGGTTTGCTCGCATTTAAGTAATCACCCAAATGTCCATGTGCCGTAACACAGTATCATGAAATCGCATACATATACTGATCAGACGGTTACTAGTAGATAAATGTCTAATGTTTAAAATATGACTGTCGGATCGCACCTAGATTTCAACAGTTAGCTTCAGACAAAAATCAATTTTCAAGTGCGACGAAGCCTGTTTAATAAAATTCTCAAGAGTAAATTACCCTTTTTGAAAGAAAAACACCCTCTAATTCACATTTGAAATTTAGGTCAAATATTACCACAGGAAAATGCCTGAACATGTCGCAATTTTCGTCCAGGCTTAAAAATAGTTTGCTCGATAATTATGCTCGGACACATTTTCCAATAGGGAAATGGACATCTGTTGGAAAGAGCTAGACATATGAACAAAATGCGCGGCAGATAAGATATTTGAATGTCTCATGTGGGTATTCGTAATTAGGTTGCATGAAACACGTCACGTACTGTTAGCATGTTAGTTTTGCTTACGCCCCTATGACTGCACTTATCCTCCTTCATGGGGTTAGGAGTTGTTACAGCAGTACTGACGACTACGCGTTGTCGAATCCGGCTTGTAATATGGCTACACGCGATCATCTTAACTTCTCACTTGCTCATTCGTGTTTTAAACTGCGTCAGGAGGATTTTTTGTTTGCCGGAAGGACTACACGACGCTTAATCGGGGTAGTTTCCATGGCCAGACCTCGATTGTTTCCCTGGCTTAATGGCCTTTTTGTTTACCCAAGGCAAAAGTGTTACTTGGAGTCTGTGTAGTGTTCGGCCATGGGAGGCAATGGACCATTATCCTCACTGAATGCATGTGTTTGTTTTCATGGGTGTTTTATTGGTTGTCGGTCTCTCTCCCAGGTGTCTGCCTTTGCAGGATTTATACTGAACAAAAGAGATGAGGCTTGGTATTTCACATTGTGCCAATGGAGCCTTCGGTCACACGTAAAGATAACCAATTATTAAATCCGCTCCATGGGCGATGGCGAATCTTGGGAAACGAAAAACTAACTCATAGGTGCCGTCAATGTATGGCAGTACACTTCCCTCCTTTAACTGCTCTGTCATCAGACTTTGAATTGGTTTCAACAGCCTACCGAGCACGACAAACTAACCGGGATGATAAATGGCCTTAAAAAGGCGCTGAAGATGACCGTTATCTGTCCATTTTGCTTTCCGGGTGCCAGTACAGTTTTTTTGTTTTTCTCTAATGAGTTCGCGGGTTCGTGTCATGTGCTTATTTTACCAGAACGACGATCAGAATGTTGTCACTAGCATTTTCCTTTTATACCGGAATAGGTTTGTTGCCACTGCTTGGTTAACCGGTTGTTCTTGACCGAGCACGTGTAAAGGTCGCCTGGTCAGTAGATGTTTTTTCTTAGGGCGCCCAAATTTTTTTTAATTTCAGGAGATGCAAATCAGTTCACCTGCACTTTCTGTGGGCTAAAAGACTTGAGGCTAGCTACTGTGCATAGTAATTACCTTTAGCCTAAACGTTCCGATTTCTATTGTCCCCATTACGGCGCAAGGTTACACAACACATCTGAGTCATGCCTGATCTTTACTCCGACACAAAGTCAATTAATATTCCTGTTTCCTTGCCGTCTGCAGCTCTTCTGCAAGGAAACATCTCCGTTTTAAATTTGTTTAGCTTCAGTCATTTACCAAAACCGGTCCTATTTTTTTAACGCGAAATTAGTTAGGTCATGTTGTGGTAGTCTCTTCATGAAGATAGAGATTGGGAAAATGATACCGTACTTTGGAATGTCCCCGTGATTCTCACAGTATTTTGTTGCATTTGGTTTATTCACCTCCATAGAAATGCCTATCCGTGTTGGCGACCGACCAGATACGTTCTTGCCTGCATTCGTCTCATACAAATATTTCCCCATGTGGAAAGTGCATTGCGACTGAGGCGACATTTCTGGATTTAAATTAGTGTTTTATGAAATAAGGCACGTACTGTACACAGTCAAATCAAACGCGCTGCCAGCCGACATCAATGGCTCACTGAGTGGAATGAAGAAACGACATCAATATAACACACAAGTTAAAATTTTTACCCGTGTGCATATCAGGAACACCACTGGCGACAGTCTTGAGAATTAACATTGAAAGCCTACGAACGTGAGCTAGTTAATAGTGTTTATTTCCTTGCAGCACACGCGCGCATATATTAATACATATTTCAGATATTTTTATCTTGATCCTGACATAGATACGGGCCAAAAGTCCAAACACGTAATTCGTCGTTGTGTGTTCTGCTGCATGACAGCTGCGGGTGTATAGATTCTCGGCGGGTGCGCCGGCGTCTTCTATGCGTTCTCTGATATGCGAATTCCAGAAAATAATCAAAGTAATAATTCCTGAAAGTATTAAGTGCACGACATGCAATAAACTGCCTGCAGTATGACGCTTATGGTCAGACTCGAAATGTCGATAAGATTTATGCGTCGTAGTTAGCCAAATGCTGTGGAATAACGACATAGTGTCCTCTTCACAAACGCGAAAGTGCTCTTAGTAGCATAATTTCACATGGCCGATAGGTATACTACAATTCATGAAATATCTGCCAGCCAAAAGTCGGAAGAGATGTTTTACATGTGTTTTGCCGCATGACGCAGCTACGAGAGATCCTCGCCTTAGGAGGTCAGCCAGCATTCTCCATTCGGGAAAATATTACGCTGATAACTTCAAAACTCAAACGGGCTGATCCAATTCTGATCTAGGCGGCAGTCTCTTCTTTCGCCAAACAAACTTTTTGTTGATTTTCACCTCTCTTACTTGTTTAAGGGCTAAATAGTCAACTGCTTTTTAATGGAGTTGAATATTTCGTCCCTTAAAATCTGCGACGCGACATAAGCATCTGGGAGAGGGTGTTTTGCACTAAGTCCGTTTTTTAACGTTTTCCACATTTCTAGCAGCGTCAATTGATTGTTTTAATTAACTATCCTAACGAAATTCATGCGCAAATCTTTAGCCATCCGGTTAAACACATCCAACAATGAGCAGAATCCCATCAATATTGTTCCCATCCATCAAACTCGCCCTGCTCTAACCAGTATGAAAAGAGCAACACATAACATCTGTTATAAAACGCAAGGGGCGCATAGAACACAGCCTCCACTCCTAGGGTGCGTATAAAACCATTCTCAAATCGCTGTGTTACAAGAGGTTATTATTTTCAGTCCACGTTCCATCATCAAACAAGCGTAATTAACCCTATGTGCGCAAAAAGCTTACATGAGAATCCCGGTCAGATGGCAGTCGAGTGTCTGGGACATATCGCCCAGTAGTACAGTAGAAGAAGAAAAAAAAACATAAAGGAGAAGGAGAAGATAAGAAGGGAAATATTGTTTTCATTGCCACGGAGAAAACCTTATTTGTTTGAGATTTCCGACTAAGTGGGGAAGGTAATAACCTTCCTTATAACAAATAAAACCAAGAACACTTAAAGACAGTATCTACAGCAATAATTGCTTGGTCACTCCTATCCATGTCATTGATGCGTGCGATTAAATCCCATACTTTATCGTAAGCCTGATCCCTATTTAAAAATGTGTTTTAGTTTTACCAGTGCCTAAAATAAGGCGTTTAGGCACCCTCGGCTGACCACGTCATCTGTACTGATAAGGTCTGGAGACTGAATACGGAGGCTGGAGGCGGTTGCGTTTTTTGGCGGACTCCGAGCAGAAAAATCGTAAATCATACAGTTCGCGGTTTGTCTCTCACTTTTTTTCTTGGCTCACACGCGTTGACGACGTTTTGCGAGCATTCGCAGACTGAGTGCTTGTCTGAAATCCACAGCAACTTTTATTCTGCTATTATAGTCGTACTGACGCAATAGTATTTGATGAGTACATAGCTCAAACAGTTTAGTTCTCTTTTACTTAGAAAATTAGCGTTCGAATTTACAAAACTGAAGTTCTTTTGTGAACTTCTACGCTCTTTGTCGGAACTCACC
>CACRXP010000332.1:150103-173367 GCA_902702965.1 Spirometra erinaceieuropaei | reverse complement strand
GCACGCCCTTCGCGTCCACCCACCGTCCTCCTTACTCACCGTCTCTTATTCCTCCCGCTTTTGCCTGTCCCCTCAGCCCACAAAAATGAGGAAACGACCTGTAATCGTTTCCAGTTGTCACTCATATACTTAATCTTTACTCTGTCCTCATATAAATGTACTCGCACTCTGTCAGTTTATCAAAAACGCACACTTGATCGCCACCGGTATTGTGAATTAAATTGTTTTACCCTTTTAGGCAACAGCGGACGTCTTACGCGATTGTTAACTGTAAATCAGAGAGAATATATTCTAGTCAGTTTTTATATGCATCACGTTTTCGTGAAAGCTAAATACCTTACTGTCTGCTTCAGATCTTTAAGGGGTCTTCCAGTACAACATTTGTCAGAATTTATTGGAAATCGAACTTCTATATAAGTAATCTGAAAAGCAAACGTGAAAAGATGGAAGCTGCAAGCGCCAAAGCATCGGCTTTAGGCATCGCTGGTATTTACAGGTCCTTATTTAATTCAGTGTAATCCCCGGCCCAGACGCATCCTTTGGTGATGTGTAAACCTGTGCCTGTTTTGAAAACCTAGAGAATACGAACGTCTGCATCTGTCGCGTGGTCGCAACGATTACACTGATCTAGGATTGATCAATGTTTTGATGATACCTTTCTGTGAATAGGGACTTGTGTAATATTTTGTACAAACTAACAGCACAAGTACTAACTGAAAACCCAGACACGCGTGCTTCCCCGATTTTGTGCCGATGCCTGACGCAGATGCGTGCCGTAAGAATTACTCAAAGTTCGCTCATAAATTTTCTTGGAAATTAAGCAAACCAATACAGGAACTCATTGGGAATATATCCAATCCATATGATAGAATTTCTTGATGTAAGGCCTATTTGATAGTGATATTGTCGGAAACTACAGTTACACAAATGATAGCAAAGTTGGTATCGAGATTTCAAAGGCCGTGCGATTGGATTGTATGAGAAAGAATTTATAGCTACTTCAGCCCGGTTTTTATCTGTGCGTCCATTTAAACAATTCTAAATTTTTATTTAACCCGTCTATTCTGTTACTCTTGGTAAAAGAGCAAAAGCAGTTAATAAGCGGTTCTGTTGTCATATTTTTACATATAACTCACCTTACTGATCTTACGAGTAGAAAAGACAATTAGTAGGACTTCACAAAACCGATTCATCCCTGTCATTTTTTAATTTGGTAGTTCATCCAGCTGATTTAATAAGTACCTTCAAATTCCCAAAGAGAGTACGACGACAATTTTAGACAGAATTTAGTATTACAGGGCAATTTAATTTTACAGCGTCTGTACTAGATAAATGTTCAACTATTTTCTGGCAGGAAAACAGTCAGGAGTCTAAGACTTTGTTATGAACCATGAGTCAAACAACCAGATCCGGGTGTATTGCGCCAAAGAACAGTTTCGGAAACCCTTAAGTACTTCTCGGTTGCTGGTTAGGAGAAGTAATTTAACATACCCCTCCGCTGAGGAAAAAGATGCACCTTTTGTTCCCCTCGATTTAGGGGGGCAAGCGAAATGGTTCAAAAAAGGAGGAATGACGTTTTTAGTGCACTGTATTCTGGGAATGTAGATTTTGCACGAGATAATCTATTTAGCAAAGCTTTCCGTGTCGGTCTGAAGATAATTCATAAATGTAATAAGCAACCCATACTAACGTAAACGCTGGCTGTTTTTATGAATGATGCACATTATTTCAAAAGTCTTAAAGTATGCTTAACCAATAAACGTCCATTAACACTTATTACAGAGGATCCCTCCTTGATATGCTTTTGAATAAAGGCCAGCGTAACTCTGGCTTGCTTCATGACGTTCAAGTAAAACACGTCCTATTTGAAGAGAAAATAGTCTATGGCGTATTACTGTTTAACTTTGTGGTGGGTGTAATTTCCCCGATAGCCAAATATCCTCGTCTACATAGGACAAGAATTGATAGAGACAAGTATCATTTTCTTACCAAAACACGGCGCTTAAATAGGCATTTGGCACCACTTCATAAAGTGCCCATTAAGCGTCCGCCAACAGTGCCATTGTCGATATCAACTGCGTTAGAATTAAAGAATCTTTTTGTTTGTAAATTAAATAAGCCAAAGTTAGGGTGCATTGGAGGTTTCGATTTTCTCCGGGTTATATGCTGCTCAATAAATTGTATAAAAGTTTCGAATCATGGGGCTATAAGTGTATCGATGAAGCTCCCAAACATTCGAGACCACATGTTACATATGCATAACTTAGTAAATCCATAGCCAGACAATATAAAAAAACGCTAAGGAAACTTTCGAATAGGTACAAAATCAACCAATCCAAAATCAATTAATTGGACCCAATTGCGAAGAGCTAGGTGTCATTCTATTTCAGAGAGCAAGGTCAAGGCTTGAGACCAGAGATCAGGCTTTTTATTAAGTGTAGCTGCATTTGAATGTGTTAATAGAAAAATAAGAACGTTCGTAGATAACCACAGATCGTAGTCTCATAACTTCATCTCATCTCACCGAAATAGCTTATAGTGAAGGATGCCACAGAGGGTGAATCTACGAGGTAACAGTAGCACTTTTGGTTTTATCAAAAATGTATTATCGAGATCAGCCGTATTTATTTCCTGATATTTTGGTCCACATAAAAATAAATGTGCATGTCTTTTGTCATGAAATCAAGGTTCAAGCAGAAATAAATTCTATTCTAACATGTTTAAAGAAGTAAAACAAGCCGTGCCAACTTTGTCTTTGTGGACCAGCAGGAAAAAATAGCAAGCATTTTACTGAATAGAAATCCACGTCAGGTCTGTTTTATCTGCTGCATATATAGGTTATTTACTCTTTTTATGCCGAAAGTATTTATTTGCAGACAACGCATACAGATCAGAACATCATGATAAACATACTAGGGAGAAAAACAAACCGACGACTGGAACATTTTTTATTCGTCTGCAGGAGTCCATCGTCGAAGATAAGAGCGGCCAGACAACATTCACGAAGCGGATTTGGAGGCAACTGCTTAAGATTTGGTATGCCGACGCTAGATCAGTACACTGCTCGACAGCGTTCTCATCCAAGGAACTGGCTCTAATCAATTTTCGACGTTTTATGCTTATGGCGTGGGCGGTGAATGCAACGTTAAGTTTATGACCCCTTTCGACGTAGTGGACAGCTACTTATAATAATCCAGCAACCCGTCGAACAGTCCGCTTGTGTCCATATATGCGTAATCTGGGGTGCTGTTAGTCTGACTTTTGTTATTACAGTGACAACTTAGGCAGCTGATACGACACACTGAACACGACTGCTCGCCGGGATTCAGGCAAATAATGCAAATGATGAATTATTATAAGTGAAAGTCTACAACTTCAAAAAGGGTTGAGAAACTAACATCACGATCGCCAAGATAATCAACCACGCCATAAGCCTAACAAGCCGAGAATTGATTAGAACGTGTTCCTTGGATGCGAACTTCGTCCATCTATGTGTTGACCTAGTGTCGGCATACTAAATCCTGAGCAATTTCCTCCAGATGTGCCTCACGAATGTTTACTTTGCAGGTCTTATCTCTGAGAATGGACTCCCGCATAAATTCATGGTTCGGTAAAATAAAAAATTCTCCACTGCTCGTACACTCCTCTTCTTCTCTACAAACATGTGCAGCTCGACGTTGACCATTCACCTTGTTCCGTGAAACATATGAAGAATTCTCTAGAACTAGTAATGGTATAATCGCAAGTTTAAAATTGATATGTAGCAATATTTGGTGGGAATGTTTACTTGAGGGCAGACAGCTTGTTTATTTCGAAATATATCAAGCTTGGTTTTTTACACACGGACTGTAGATCGATCTGAAGTTGTTTCAGAAAAGTCTTCTTTTGGACCCGGCATTATACGGCATGGATCACAAATGGCGGCGCAAGGTGTGTTGATCTTGTTGCAGGCGCTTCTGTCATCACGAAGGAATAGCAAGAGAAGGAAGCCTGAAAAAAAGAAACTCGTCACCTCCTATTTCCTTAATATCTGCTAACAAATGTGAAATTAATTAATATTAAGAACATACTTATACACAAAATAGCAGTGCATGAGAGATACACTGCAATCCACTTTCCCGCGATTTCGAATTGCGAAATGATTGACGACAGCAACAGAGAGCTGGGAGCCTAAATATTACGAAAAATATCCGCTTATGCTAACAAAAATGTGCCGTGCGAAAAGGCGTATATTGGAGATGTTTTACGCATAACTAGTAAGGCTTACATTGGCCAAGAACACGAGACCGTATATTGTTGCCATATTTTTGTGCCCAAATAGGCTCGTACATGCAGCCGGCAAGAGCACATAATGCCCCGCCATACTGAAAAAGAGGGCGAAAATCCAGATGCCAAATAGAACATTCATGAAGCTAGCTTGGTTGATGAAAGGGAAAGTGGCCATGAATAGTGCCCATTGTATCAACATCCAACCAAAAGGGAGCTGCAATAAAAAGGTATACGTGTGAGATGTGCATAACGAAATCTTAGGTGACTACACCTGTATGTAGTTTAGACCACCCTTTTGAAAGTGCAGGACTATAGGTGCCAAAGCATAATAATGCACATACCTTGAACGAAAACTTGTCATTCACTAAGCCCCACAGCATCCCCTCAAAGCAACTGAGTACAGACTTCACTGTTACGATAATTGTCATTAAGCGGTCGTCCAAATTAAAATCTCCACCATACACCTTAAAAAATAATCAATAAATGCAAAAAGTGAAAATTCTAATGTACTAACTCAATGCAACCATTACTGGGACATAACATACCTTGTAAGTGGACGTCTGAAGCGTAATGACCATGTTGACCAAAAAGGTTATAAAGAAGATTATGTAAAAGTCGATGCATCTCAGTGCTTCCGATACCGTATAATTGATAACTTCTTGCCTAAAATATGACGGATTATTGGATGCAGTGTTAGTATATATTTGTCTTTTATGGATAATTTCCAGATTTCTTACCTCGCCTTTTTATGGTCTATTCCGTTGTTGGCAATTGAATGTGATGAGTTTGGCCAAGATGAACTTTCGCTCGGTGCCCTATGCAGAAGCAGAAATTCATGCAAGCACTTATTAAATTGGTGATAGCTCAAAAATGCGATCCGCCCAACTGTTGTTAGACGATCGCAAACGAACACAATAGAACATTTTGGTAGATATTTGAGGCACTTACTCAACGTCTGTCGATTCGGGACCCATTGGTTTCTATAAGAGTTAAACCTTTCAATAAGTAAAACCACAACTGCGATAAAACAGATTTTTCTCAACAAATTTACGTCAGTATTGGTGTTTTCTTTGCACTTCCTGCACAGACATAGGCCAATGACCTGTAGAACTAACATTAATCCGCCGAGAACAAGGAAGTTCTTTGGTACGTTATCTTTAACCTGTGGACTTAAGGTAGAAAAAACAATTATAAATTAATTGACGATCACAAATACATGGAAACAAACAAATAGATTGGACACAGGAACGATACTCGCCCTCATTCATCTTAGTTGATACATGTGTAACTGATATCAGTTGCATTTGTGTCAGTTTCAAGGGAAACTCACTCAGTTAGATTTCGGATGTTATGCGGATTGATCACAGCTATCTGAATCGGATTGAACACGAGACCTCCAATGCATAAACCAGCTGATAATATGCCCATTATTAAAGCCCGATTCTTCGGAAACCACTAAAATATTAAAATTGAAATGGACAATTTCCTTTAAAAAGAATTAATTGGTGCTTACTAGGCTTAGTCTTAATGTAAAAGCCCGAAAATCCTACTTACCGAGGTAGCTATCGAAATAAGGACAGAGTATGGCAGTCCTATTCCGATGCCAAACATCACACTGTATGTTATAATGAAAGCTCCAAAACCATAATTGATGGTCAGGTAAGAAAGAAGAATTCCAGCGCTACAAGAAACAGACGATAAATAGGTAAGATGCAGTTCTGCAAGGAATGTGTTAAGTTTTTCCTAAAAAACAATTGATTTTTTAAAAATTTACTCACCTTGTCAATAGTGAGCCAATGATCGTTACGAGTCGGAAGCCTGTTTTTGAGGCTAGTATGCCTCCAACTGGCATACTCAATGCTTGCCCAGCAAATATAACTGCCTTAAACCATATGCACTGACTCCTTGATATGCCCAGATAAGCAATGAGATATGGATTCATGTTGCCTTTAAAAAAGTCATTAGTAAAAAGACGCTAACCAGTGGTGAGATTGTAACCAAATGATAAGTAAATGCAAGCAGATCCAAAAACTGTCAGGAAACCCCAGAGCTTTGGACATGGCATAACGAATAACGAGTAATCGTGAACGTATCTCCCAAAATCGGCGCGATGAACTGCTTGTCCCCATCGCAGCTGCTCACCTCCCCCGCCACGTTCCCATTGGTCGTAAGGGGGGTGCGTTGATTGGTTGGCGACTGTTTGTCGATTGGCTGGCTACTCAGCGCTGATTGGCTGAGTCCCATTGTTCGACGCGCGGGAGTTTGAATATTCCACGCCTGCGGCATGCTATGGAGGCTGGTGATGCTACATTTGCGAGCTTCCAACGTCCTCATCACGGGCGGAAATTAGCATCCTTTTATGTGTCATGCACACAGCTTTACTTATATGGTGCACTTTGTTTGATGCCTGGTCCAGCAATGCTGTCTGTGTGGCTGCATCCGACCCGCATGCCTTGACTATGCATAGGAGACGGGTAACCATTTCAAGCCTGTCAATTAGCATAAGCTTCCCGCTGGAGGTCCCAATGCGGAGAAGTTTGTATTCTACAGTCGGAAATACGTGTACGTTTTGGCCTGAACTGGACAGTATGCTTAAATTTTAGTTGATTCTAAAGCCACTGTGTAGCCGTACCTGCTGTGATGCATTCTCCAACATAGAGTACCGCAAGGAGGACTGCCTCGCGGTTACGTCGTCCCATACGATCCATGGACACGAGCCTGCGTCCGCGGCACCCCGACCCCCTAAGCAATGGAACTCAGGCTCCCGGCTGACGGATTTTCGGACATTGCGTCCGGCCTCGCCGACAAGTAAGCAGACGCACTTTTGCCATGATCATGCCCCACAGTACGAGAATATGAGAAGGTTAGTCATGATAGCAGTCCTCTTCCTTTGCAGGCTTCCTATACCAGCTTCAGTAGACGTAAGAGTGACATCCTCCGGTTGACTTACTGAAGTTTCGTTGTCTATACTTCATATGTTGCCATTCTGGAGTTTTTCGCAGCTGCGGCTCCCGGACAGAGTCAGTGCAAGCAGGTGATGCTAAAGTTCAAATTGTTTAGGTATCTGAAGTTTGGTTGTTCGGCACGCTTTACCGCCTGGTAACTGAGGGCAAACCGCGTATTTAGGCGCTTAATCTGCGTCGCAACCACTTATGCAGTAAGAAAATGGCCTCAGTTTACCCCAAGTTCCGGTGATTGGCGGCGCACAACGAAAAAAATCTGATATAGTTGTTGCAGCAGATGCGACCCTCGGCGGGACGGCTAAAGGGGTACTTTAAATGTAGCATTACTATTTTTTAACCACAGCCGTAGGTTTTTATGGCCTGAATTACAAGATGAAGGACCTAGTCAACATGAGCCACCGTGTGTTTCGGTGTGAGCCGACCGCAAAGGGTATTAAGAACGCCCTATAATCTACGAAGGGTGAATGCTGCCCGGATTTCTTCTATGGACGCTGAAAAAATGCGTACCGCCCGTTTTACGCGCCGGCTCTGCGGATGATGTACGCAGAGTATCCGGATGTGGTACAAATGGACGCCACATACCGGACCAATAGGCAGCGGTGTGCATTGTACAACATAGTTGTAACTGACCAGTACGGGCATGCTAAGTCTGTGTTCTATGCGTTTGTAACCCGGGACGACTGCACTAGCGTGCGTTGGGTGGTTAGTAAATTTAAGGAGATGATGGGGTCTGCTACGGACAACTTATGCACGTTGTTCATATATAAGCATGCTGGGGAATTGAACGCCCGGAAGGACGTTATTTCAGCAACTAAAGTCGCAATTATCATATGCACATTTCATCTGCTACAGGCTTTTAAGAGGAAAGTGTAGAGTGTCTATTTGAACGGGAGGTCAGAGCAGGCCTTTGACCAGTTCCGAAGCGCTATTTATGCCAAGTCTTTCCAGTCTTTTACGATGCTAATTAATAGTCTGTGGGAATTTTTTTCTTATCTAAGGCCGTAGATTGTGGCCAACTGGTGGCCGTGTAGACTCAGTTGGGCCCACTACAGTCGGCGTAGTATTGGTACGTACGGCGACAACACGACAAATAAGACTGAAAGTGTGAACCGCGTGTTGAAGCACTGGTGCTGTCTACTCAGTAACGGAAGTCAGTAATGCCAGTTGTCGCGGCCTGAGAAGACCTCAGGCCATGCGGTTAATTGTTCGTTCTCTGCTTGCATTTCATGCGTTATTTTTTTCGTTTTAAGTATCGGTGACACTTTTTTTGCTTCCCTGCCTTTTTGTACATTTAAATTAGCACTGTTTAAATGACTTGGGCTGCTTTACTTTTTTGGTTTTCTGTTTGTGCGTAATTCGCGGCCCGATACCACGCAGCCGCGATTTGGATTTCTGATACAAGTTGAGCATCCTTGAAATATTGCTGATTTATGCACTTTCGTGCTTCAGTGTGTAACAACATCCATCACGTTCTCACTAGGTTGCTTTATGTAGATTAGGGGACACAATGGAAAATGAGTCCAAATCTCCAAGCTGAAATTTCTGACCATGGGCTTCTGATCTGTACAATACCTGTTTTTTCAGTTTATTCAGTTTGTTTAATAAGGTTAATAGACAAAGCCTTTGGAGACCCTGTTGATTCCATGTCAGCTCATTAGAAACAATTGTACACGAACATTGAAAATATTTACTATTAAAACAGTACTTATTCATTTGAGTAGCATTGTCTCAGAGAAAAAAATTGCGGGGTAGCGGGGTATTTAGACCAGATTCAGACTGTCGAGGGAAAACCCGGGAAACAAATAATCATCCAAGCGTTTTTTAATGAGTTGGAGAGACGTCGCCGCTACAAGGGATTGATGGAGATCATTTCATTTCTCCACTCCCCTTTGCGTGAAAAATTCTGAGCGAAGATTCAGCCACCATTCCCGATCTAAAACCGACATGGCAACAGGCTCGTGACTCGGTGATTATAGGTGTGGTCTTCTAACAAACAGGTCGCGAGTTCGCGCCTCAGGAGTGCCACACTCCGGGCTTGCGTATAACTGGCTGACGACGACTAATAAGACAGAAATGGCCATTCCACTCTCCCTTGTCTTTGTTGGTAACATCATTCTGCCTATGTTTTAAAAGCTTAGTCCATGATCAAGGCCATGTATTATCTTGTAGAAGAGGATAAGATCACTTCTTTGCCGCATGTAGCACAGAGGAAATAAATTAAATCAATTTAGTTTGTCTGTGTAGGATTGGCTTTTTTAGTCCGCTGACCAGCTTTTTTGCACGACGTTTTACCTGTTCGAGGCAGGCTTAGTCATTTACTAGCCATGACCGCCATGCTTATAGGACATTTTCTAAGTGGGGCCGAACAAAGGTGCCTTAAACTCTCCCAAAAAGTTCTTGGTCAGAGCTGACTAACGTCCTTTGGTCGCATGGAGCACTCCCATGGCGTTTTTGGCAGCCTTGTGGCACTGGAGTGTTGGTTTCTGGTTCCTCTGTATCCAAACCCTGAGATCCTTCTGTGAAGATTCTGTGGGGATTCTTATATCTATCAAGTGATACGTCCTCAGGCTCTCATTTGAATGAGAGTTGGTTGGACGCAGATGAAGGACGGCGCACTTCTGCACATTGAACGTTAAAAGCCACTTCTCCGATCAGGCTTGCAGTCGATGCAGTCTGTTTTGCAAGGTTCTCTGGTCGCATGGACTCTAAATGTCTTTCCAGAGCTTAACGTCGTCGACAAACATTATTTTGCCGCAGTCAAGCACCTGAAATCTGTCATTTACATACCAGAATTGCCCTAAGTCATTTATCCCCCAACCTAGTTCAGGCCTTCCACCACTTAAGGCCAACTGCTCGCAGATAAGTCAACCTACCTCCTTTGACTCCCAACCGAGACCTGGTTTCCCACCCTTTTATTCTTATGGTTGCCTACTCTCACCCACTAGCCCCTACTTTCCTTCTAGGCTCCCTCCTCCTACCCTTCCTCCACAATTTAACTACCAACAAGTCTCTCCATGTTCCAACTCCATTGTTCGAAAACTATATCCCCACATCCTTTAGGTCTCATACTCAGCATTCTCTTGTTGATTCCCCATACGTCAATAACTCTAGACTAACTGGTACTTATTCTCCAAGTGTCATTAATTCACAGCTGGCATATCCGCCTCCAAAGTTTTTTTAAATACCGTCGAAAATAGCATTGCTGTTCGAAACACATTAGATATTATATTATTGAATGCCAGGTCTGCCCAGATCAGAGCCATTGCTCTCAAAATGACGCCTGATATTGTATGTGTAACAGAATCTTGGACACATTCTCTGATTCCTGACTATGCCCTTCTTATAGGGGACTTCGGTTTTTGCCGTCAAGACCGCACGACTAGGCGTGGGGGCAGTTGCCTTCTTTATCTCAAATCCCACCTAAAGCACTAACCCTACTGTCTGGATGTTTCCTCATTCATGGGGAACTTCTGCTTTGCATCTGTTATTCTCTTGCCGAAAAAGAAGAAAATTATAAGCTCTGCCTACAATCCTCCAAATTTCTCAGCCAATGATGACTCACAACTCTGTGAAATTTTCAAATTAATTTCGGAAGCTGGTTTCGATGTTAAAATAATCACTGGAGATTTCAATCTTCCTGAAATAGGCTGGGTTTCCAATAACTGTCCACCTAGATTTCAGCCCTTTCAAGATATTGTCATTTTTTTCTAACTGTTTCCAACTGGTGCGCTCTCCAACGCGAGATAATCACATTTTAGATCTAATCCTTACGAATTACATCGCCTCTCGTTTTTTTGCTTTATAAAAGACCTCTTTCACAGTGACCACGTATTAATTCATTGTTGCTTACCGCTTGCATTTTCAAAAGAGACTAGCACCGTTCGGACTTACATAAATTACGACTGCGTAGATAACGACATAATAAATTACTACATTAGATAATTGGGATGGTGTGGCTTTCTCTCCTGTAACGATGCAACTATTCTTCGTGGTGTCATGTCCATTGTTTCGAAGGACATCCTAGAGTTTGTGCCGCGTAGATATCTCAAGCCTAATTATTCAGATTCCCTTGTTACTTATATCCTTCACAACAGACTAAAAAAGTTGAGATGGCAGCTGCGTAACCCATTTACTAGGTTCTTATCTGCTCATCTTAGAATCAAAGGCACTTTCGAAATGGCCTCAAACATGGGCCAAGCGCGAGACAGGCAAAGAGAATCACTTGCGCTCAGTGATTCGAACCCTGGCAAATCCGTCTCTAACATCTTCCGTCATCGGTTATCGGTGTGGTCACGAACTTCCACTCCTGCTAAATGATAACAAAGACTTCCTCATCGATGACACTGACAAGACGGAGTTGTTTAATGCTTTCTTTGCAAAACACCTTAATACTGAGTCCCACCAGTCCCTCTCTTTCGTTCACTTTCAGATAGGACACTGAGTACAATCGATGTCTCTTCAGATCTCATTAAGGAACACATAAGTCTTTTGAAAAAGTCACACGACTCAGGAACCGATGGGATTCAAAATTCGATTGCTTAACAAGAAGTTGACCTTCCCATATTGCTTAATCATTTATTCTCGGTTTATATTTCAAAAGGATTGTTTCCTGGAACATGGAAATCGTCAATCATCATTCCCGTCGTCAAGTCTGGATTCCAGTCCGATGTTAATAACTATCGGAGCGTGCACAAAACGCCGTCTCTAGCAAAGGTTCTTGAAAGGATTATTTTCAATGAAATTCTTGACTCCTGTAGAGCTAAACGGGACGGGTGCCAAATACGCGGCCGCAGGTCATCCATCACGGCAACTTTACGTACTAATGTTTGTTCAGTAGGTGGGCTTGTGGTATTTTTTTGCCGCCCCGCCCTTAGGTCGAACCATAGGCGGTACTGAACCTCATCTAGGTGGGCCCACACTGCTCTGCTACAGGCAGGTCCAGACTCATACAGCTTCCTCTTTAATCTGCTCCAGTAGGCCTCTCTGGCCTTCTTATGCGGTCCCGTTGTGGGATTCACGAAGCCCCTACGGTGGTTGTCAGTGTAGTGCGTATAACCTTCCAACGGTAGACGGGTGTAACCCTTCTACTCATCGGTTACGATAGCACTGCCAGCAGCCATCCAGTTCCTTATGACGGGCCTTAGGGCCTCCCAGCTGCGGTTGTTAATCTGCTCAAATAGGGCTTTCCGCCTGTGTGTATCGTACATACCGACGACCCACAACTGCCGCCGCGGTCGTCCCCTGTTATACTTGCGGCGACTTATGAGCGTCTCGTCTATCTGTACTTCCAAGCCAGGTCCCCCAGTTCGGCTTACGGCGGATAGAAGTGCGTGTGAGCAGGCCCCGCGGCAAATGCCGTACCATTCCATGGCAGTATTTCTACTGACACCTACACTTGCCGCACACCGCTTGGCCCGCACACCTTCGACAGACTTATAGCATTTACGCATCAGTATCTGCAGACTGAGCTTACTACCAACGAAAAATGACCCCGTCTGCAGGCAGCGCTTCCGTCTGCAGTGTCCACAACGGACTGCATAACCGTCCGTATGCTGACGCAACACTTGCATCTGCACAGTACGCCGACATCGGCATGCTAAGGTGGTGGCCAGCAACCTTCACCGCTGCAGGTACTGAACGACACCTGCTGACTGAAGGACAGCTTGTATTTCATCCTCGGCCGTCGGTATAATCCCTTGAGGACCGCGCCTACGTCCGCCTGCATTCGGTGACGATAAAGATATAAAACAGTAGGAGTTTACGATACTGCTGCTGTCAACTTATACATATCTCCTACCCCTCTTTTTCCTTATGTGTGACTAGATATAGCATGGTACACCTAAGAATGAGGTTTAGTTGAATTACCAGTTGTTTATAGATAGAAGACCATCATGCGGTCTGGGCTAACTACTCGGACATACCGTAACTTTCTCCGCATTTTCTCACACAACTTATACCCACCCGGCAATATGCTCTGCGGTTAAATTTAAACTTAAAAGGGTTACGTAGGTCTACAAACTGCTCCCACCATGGATACTTACAAATCCCGTAAAACAGCGAACTACCACACAGCGGCCGCCAAGTTGGGGAGTTTGCCGACTTGCTGTAGGTTGGTGCGGTGGCGTTGGAGTACGTCCAGGTATCCTAAAAAATTTTCGCGTTATGCGTATTAAACGGTGCATGCGGTGGCGATCACCGACATAGCACATAGGGAGGGGGTTAGTAAGGGGCTGGGAAGTGACGCTATTGTCAAAAGCAGTTTATTCAAATACTCTTACCCAACCGAAGTACATCGCTGTCCCCTCACGTCCCCCTTGCGCATCGTCTGTTTCCCGTCCATTTGCTGCACACCACATCAAGTGTGTCGCCAAAGATCCCATTGGTTAGCCGCTTGGCGGTTCAGGTTTACTCGCCCCGGGCGCCAATCACATCAGGTCCGCGGCCAGCCCACCTTCGATTGGGCATTGCCTACGGTTTTCCCTATTTGCGCGCCATCCTGCGGTTTTTTTGACTTCATTAAAACAAATAATTATTTTTCTATGATTTCCAACAGTTTTTGACATCCAGCTGTCAATCCAGTGCCCTCTGCTGTTTACCCCGCCCGTTCTTCCCCTCAAAACCGCCATCCCGTTGTACCCGACCCACCTAGAGAAGTTTTCTCACTGTGGCCGCCTGTTGGGCCTCGGCCCTCTTGGCACCCGGCCGCCTATAATCAACTTCATCAGGTCCTATCTGTCCAACCGATATCAGAAATGCACGGTCAATATCAGCTACTCGACACCTCACTCCATCACGAGTGGCGTACTTAACGGTACGGTTCTGGGTCCGCTATTCTGCCTACTTACATCAATGATATTTCGACTGAAGTCGGAAATTCGCAAACTTTTGCTTATGCCGATGATCTCAAGTGTGATCACTCACATTCTAAGGACACAGCAACTATTTGTGCCGAAAAAATTAATGTCGATTTACAACGCTTAAGCAGATGGTATTCAACATGTCAGATGGAGTTTTCATCATCCAAGTGTAGTTTCATGCATTTTTGATCTTAACCGTAAACGTCAACGGTTAACCCTAACGGCAACCCCACCTCTAACCCTAACCGAAATCGTAAACGTAGCCGTAACCCTAAGTCATAGCCGCAACTGGGAAACTTAACCGTAGTACAGAAACCTAATCGTACGCTCAAACCCTAACCGTAACCCGAAAATCCAAGCCTAAAGGCATAACCCTAAGCCGAAAATCGGAAACCATTAACCGGTACCCTAATTCTAATCTCAAACGTAAAACGGAAACCAAATAGGTCAGATGTGATTATGTAACCCCACAAAATAGCCCCAGTAAACAACGCCCCCCCAGCCACCCGCATTACGGGGTCTGGCTACCAACTGCGATCTAGCCGAATATTGTGCAGAGGTTCCTGTTGATCTTATATGGGTCAAATTATTTAACAAATAAGCACACGAATACCAGCGTAATCAGACATTTGGAGAGGCGATCGACTGCCTATGGTCGCTGCACGCTCCTCCGGCATCATACAGCCCGAGGCTATGCTTAAGAACTACTTCTTAGATCATTTTGGCAACTGACGTTTTTTATTTGTCACAGCACGGTGAATTAGTAAAAATTCAAGTTTAGCATTCAAACATACAGCTCAAAAATGTCGAGTCTTGCAACGTTAACTTGATCACCGTCACAGATGAACTAAATTCTAAAAATGTTACAAAATAAGTAAAGGTCATACTAAGACTTAATTACTGTGTTCTATCATATTCAACTTAAATCCAATTTAGTGAACAACGGCCGTCGGTTAGCTTAGGGAATGCGAGATTTAAAGATGGAATATCGTGTCTTTGCCTTCTTTAAAACAAAAACCTGGGATGCGCATATTCTCTTCCACTCGTGAGAGGTAGGTCAGTTTTCAGAAAGTAAGATTTCAGAGTTAACAGATGAGGCAAAAACGAGTTTAGGGCAACTTTTTCCTCATTTAGCTGCGGCACGTTCGAAATGAGATTTTCGCATTTCGTGGTAAAAATGATGCATTGTTGCCCGAGGTCGCTGACAAATCTTACTACTGGGTTTCTCGAACTCTGCGCACACTTACTTAGCACATTGAAAATTAATCGTTGGAATAATCTATTATGCATGTAATTGCACAAATTTGAGCAGCGATAACATGATCTTTAATCTTTCTATCATGCGGTACACATCTAGCAGATGTTTCTGAGTGCTTTGGTATTGTCAACTGCTGTTCGTTGTTGATGAATGCCTATTTGAAAGCTCCTGATTCCATCTGTCTCTGTCACGGAAAAGGCAATGGCATGACTTTCTAAGCATGCCTCCAAACAGGATCGATTTCTCCGATGGATTAACAATTCTGATTAGCCGAGAATAACTATGATTATGGGGTATTCACTGTCGTGAGTCTCCTTTGATAATATTTTACCAGTCAGTGGGAAGGAGTAAGCGGGCTCCTTTGTCTTTTCTAAATATAGTTATGCTTGCTGGAAAAGACTGGTGGTTATTCTCAAGATAGACTATCCATTACATAAAATATCATTTGGGGTCAAAATCCCATTCACTTTTTAGAAAGATTACGAGAAATATCATTGCTCGAATATCATAGTATTCAGTGAGCTATTATTCTGCCTTCGAAGGTATGGGTAACGTTGGAAAATCATATTGGTGTTCTTCAGACACAAAGTGACAAAATCTGGATTATACGATCAGCTAAGTAAAATAATAGAAAACGATCTACCTCCGAAACAACTCAAATTACTGAACTAATGCTGATTTTTATGTGCTCGCCACATTCTAATAATAATCCCGATGCCGCAACAAGTAATTTCCTGTGGACAACCGAAGCGACACCCCCGCAATTTTAAGCTGAAAGCGCGCACTATGCGAAAGTTACATGCGCCTCCATCAAATAACCATTCTCAGGGCTAACATTTAGGAGGTAACGATTGGTGATTACGCAGACTTCAGTCATTTAGTAAAGAATTGCGAAGTTATCGGATGTGGCAGAGGCAGGGAACTATGCAATTCTAAAAGCAAAACTATTTCTCCAACTGAGCTTAGATTATTACATTTGTTCAGCCATGTCCGAAGATGTATTCAAGCATGTGCATTTGCTGAAAGACTTTGAGCAGTATCTGAACTAGCCCAGCACCGGGCTAAACAACTTGAAAGAGAAATTGCATTTTAAGGATTATTCAGCTTTTCTGGCTCCGTGAGCTTGCCCCCGACGTTTTACTCATATCAACGAAAAGAAGTGTGAATCAAACTTTTTGAACGGCTCTAAATGAGTCCCGTATAACATTAACCCCTTGGTAATTTCACAGTATTCCTGAACTTACAAAGCCTGAGCACACCCTCCTTATGAATAATTAGTAGTTGACCAGTATCAGCGAATGTTCCGACGGAACATATGTACTTTGCTGACAATTTCTGACACACCTGACGTAAGCGGGTATCAATAACCTAACCTTAGACCAAGAACAAGTCCGGAGTAGGACGTGAATTCCTCAGTCACTCAGCGCCGGACTTACCAACATACCATTCCAAAACTGCCTTGCACCTCGTCAACTGCAATCGAGAAAACCTAAAGCCATTTATTTGGAAGGTTCAGTCATATGCCTTCTTTCTAGGTTCATCAGAAGTGACAAAGATTCTTACTAACACTGGTAACTTCTAATTTAAATGCATAGTCTAACGTACGATTGAGTCCCATATTCTCGGGCTCTTTCAAAAACCCCGGAATGAAAAGTTTTGGAGAAATACAGTACTGAAGACCATTTTCGCAGTAGCAATATATATCCGTTCGGCTAAAGAATACAGTATACTCTGGTACACTCTAAAAATCTAGCTTTTAGCAGCTCTACACTGACACCTGCAGGTCATTTCTGAAAACATAAATGCCTTTCGCCTTCCACCGTGACAGCCGAATTAACAGGGAGGTCTATATTCGACTTTACAACCTAAGAATCTTTTGCCTGACTTAACTAAACGAATTGCTAAATGGGCTTTTCATTGTTAGGTCTGCAGTTTCGTTGATTGTGCGCTGAACGTGTCATAGGTACAATGAATCCTTCAAAAACAATTTTCGGTTTTAATGAAACAAGTTTTTGAGTAAATTTAATCAGAAGATGACTTTTAAGTAGAAAGAAAAGATGGAAATTTAAAAAGAACCTCGAGCAAGAAAGCAAATATAGACTTCATCGTGGCCACTTACGTGTTATGACTAGTCTTACTGTGGATATTCCGAATTATCCGTGGGCACGATTGTTTGCTCAAATCCGAAGAATCCTTCGAGTTTACGAACATAAGCGACGTCTGCGGTCATCTACGCATGGTCATACGCGAACGCACGCACCTAGACCAACGGAAAAATTTCTTCCATTTAGCGGGTAACCCGATCGTGAAACTCGTTCCCAAGGGAAATATCGACGTTTGCTACCATGGTTGTATTCAAAAGACATTTGGATTGTATGATTTCTTATGAACGGCGACTCTCACTACAGGACTGTATACGGCCTTCCATGAATTATGTTTCCTGATATCATTTCATATGTTACACATAATTGCACGTTTGATGCAAGTTGTTTCCGTAAACTTTATTTATGTCTACATTTTGGGCTGACTGTATGGTTTTGCACTTGTAATCGCAACTGAACAGGAAAAGGATCATCTGGGGCTCGGAACGCTACCCTCAAAATATTGAGGGTGCCAAGGCCGAGGTCGCGCGCTGCTTAAATAATGTGCCGTCAAATGCATTCGTTATTGACACAGTTTAAGTAACAAGTTTATTTTCGAGGGCGCCATTTCGCTGAAATCGACTTATACCTTTACAAGAGTGTCATCGCCGAACTTAAACAACCTAAGGATCCTTTCTTGGTCAGAGTTCTCAATGAGTACCTACGCTACAGTACCAGCCTTGCGAAGCAACGCGGTTTCTGATTTTATCGCACGTTTAACTGTAAAAGGCAAATATCACTATAAATACTGGAGGTTTTTTCGTAAGATTCAGGCGATAATCACGACCACAACATTATATAGAGAATTGTAAAGAACTAACCAGAAAGTGTTGCAACGAAGGTGGGAAAGCTGTATTGTAATCCACGTGAGCACGTGCAATATCAAGCAATGAGACTGGAGGAGAAAGAAGGCATTTCAGCAACTATGTTAATTTCGTGACCAAAAAAACTGCCGGACGAGAAAGAGATAAAGTTTCAGCCGAACCTCAGTTGGTAGCCGTGCCTGCAATAAACAAGCTCCAGCCAGATCCCTAACCTGTAACTCCCACCCTTTAACCCCATCCTCTAACCCTTAACCCCCAACCACTGACTCTGATCTCTAACCCTTACTCCAATCCCTTACCCTAGCTGCTAACCTTTAACCTCCTACCCTAACTCCTAACATGTACGACTGCGACATGTGATCTTGCCAAAGTTTCCTTTACAGTCAACCCGCTGCACACGGAAGGAACTTTCGCAAATGTTCCGGAGCGATATGTACAAAATTTAGGTTACTTATGCTCGATAAATACTTTAATGAGGGACCGTTTAAATGCTCTAAAATGTGTTTTCCTGATCAAAGAATGCAGTACTTAGTGACAGAAATTCAATTTCACAACCTTTTGTGTTGGACCTACAACGTCAAAGTATTTCAAATCAATGCTCTTGAATAGTTACGACCAACGCCATCAAACAAATCCACTAAAACGGAAATATTTGGAAAGAAGATCTTGAGAATCTCAAACAATTGCGCCAAAACAAGGAAGTACACATGATGAAATCAGACAGAGGTTCGAGTTTCCTTATAATGAATGAAACTGTTTTCTTTTTGAAAACAAAGTCAATTCTGGCTGGCGGCAATACGCTTGAAAAGGCGAGTCAAAATAGGAGCTAGACCGAAAGCGCAGAAGTCTGACTCCAAAAATGTCTCTGAAAACTAAAAGACCAAGGTTTTATTGGTAAACAGCAATTCGAAGCTCTCAAACCCACATACATAAGATTCGATGCGACCGATACTAATCATGGGTAATCCTCCAAAGCATGGAATTGCAAAGTGGCCGATTCGACACAGAATAACGCCATGTATCTTACGGAACACATTTCAATTCACCCATTCCATAAGACGTACAAATCTCAATGGGGAAACAATGCTGTCCTCAGGCGTCGTATTGCTGTCCACTAGATAGATATTTATGTGAGGATATTGTATGGTACGAATTCCCAACTGAGATGCAGGTCCGAAACCTTAGGGAATTGCCCTTTTGCTGTATGCTAAATGTTCAATTCAGACTCGATGACCAATTCTTCTACCAGATCAACGACGATGGGATGGGATCACCTCTTGTGCCTCTACCAGCTGATGCCATCAATGTGCAATTAGAGAAGAATCAGCTCTCTCCTGCTGTAAATAACCTTTGCCACATAGTTGATAGCTAATGTCATTTTTTGCGATAGCAGGTGAAACGCTTGATTGAAACGCCTCACTAATTAAAGCAACTCAGTTACACCCACCGTTAACCTTCATTTTAGAAGAAGAGGACGGAGAGTGCCTTCTCTTTCTGCACTTCTTACTTTGTAGAACGTTTGTTGGAACAAATTGAAGAAGTATCTTTCGTAAAAAAAACATGAACAGGACAATACGCCAGTCAGAAACGAACCTTACTCCGATATCGTATCAATCGGGCTAGGAGAGTATATACTCTATATAGGCTTGAGAACTAACCTACCACTATGCAAAACGCCTTGCGAGAAAGCGGCTTTCCCGAAACTTTTTTCAGTAAGTCTAAGGAGTAACTTCTCCTGAAATCGGAATTTTCGACGGCTGAGGAGTTATTTTTAAGTCTGCCATTTCAAGAGGATCCGGCAAACAAACTTCCGCATCGTCTCTTAAACGCTGCCATCGCGCGGGCACGTACTCAGCCTCTAAAATAAGATTACTCTTCATAAGCACTCCACATCTTTGCCATAAAGGTAAGGTAGACTGCCCTTTCAGACCTCTCTATTGTAAACCTACGCCTTCACTTTCTCCTGTGAAGCAGGTTATTTGGCTAAAAAATTAGGCACATATTCAAGCGGATTGGGGGGCACCATCCTACCTGGTTAAATCGACGTATGAAAAAGTCCATTTTTAGCGCAGTTGCAGCTCAGTTGGTCGACAGCGACAATTGGGTGGACGTCGACCAAGCATTCCGTGTCATCAATAAAGTTCCAGCAAGACATTCGAAGTTCCAAATACTCCAATTCCGCAAGGCAGCAGCAATCATCATGCGGTTAACCAACCCGACATTGTGCCTACATAAAACCTTTGCACAGGTTCTAGTAAAGTGTTGCTCACCGATCAAGTTACGGACGTGCTCGTCCCGTTGTGCGCTCGGACTCAGTCTAGATCCACCGCAGGCAGTCGCATAGCCAATTGTGGCCTATTTCCCGTCAGCAGCTTGTCATACCCAATCCCAAGTGTTGACCACCTGGGATATGGTGAGTTCCACTTCTTTAGCGTTAATAATCCTTATCACAACCGAGAGGACAGCGAGCTCGTGGCTCATTGTTAGGGCGTTCGACTCAACGACCAATGATCCCAAGTTCGAATCCCGGGCGTTTACATTTCGGATTGGGTATGACAAGCCACTAAGCCTAAAATGTTCATCCCGCTTTTCCTTGTCTTTGTCGGCATTCCATAATTTACATTTATTAAATATGCGTAGGTAGCACGATGTATCATACCTGATAGCACGGGTACTAGCTTAAAGCCCAGACATTTGTTTCACTAATTTCCCACTGCTGCGAGGAGTTAAGATCCATCGCAGGTATTTCAGCGTTCCCCGTGTGCTTTTCTGCTATATACTCCACTTTTCAGCATGTGGCTTTCTTAATTTATCAAAAATCCTATGAGAAAAAAGGCGATCTCAAGAACCGTAGTTTAACTGCTCTGATGTATCGAAAGCAGACAAGCTTTCGTCGTCGGAAGTGAGTGTGTTATTGCGTCTCACAGTATTTATAGGTTGTGACAGTCATGTTAAAACGGGTTTACCTATGCAGACAGAGTGTAAAGGAGGAATGGATGGGAAGAAGGTCTTTGAGTGTCTTGCCGACGGATGTGGGGTAATTTTTTAAACTTGATGAGACGTTGACAGCCTTCGTCCTAGGCTAGGAATTACGTTTGGGTTAGGGTTTAGGGTTCAGGGTTATGGTCAGGCGTTAGGGACTGTGCTTGTCACTGTGGGTTCCAGTGTTTCTGCCTTCACGGCCAACGTACACGTAAAAACATTAAACGCAGCAAATGAGCCAACCGGATTCATTGTGCTGTTTTTAAGGACGAGACTGACTTGCGTACACTATATAAATCAGACCGGATTTATTTTACGGGTTGAAATTCCAATGGCTCCCTGCAGGCGAGTCGTGGAGAGGCAGTTACCTCGGACTTCTCTTGCATTTGAGTGGTGTTATTGTTGTTGTCTCAGACATGTAGGTTAGTTTATCGCAGGACTAGTAGGGTCTTTTAGCGCTGACCTCTGTACAAGTTGAGTCGTGCCATCTAACGCCTGCTGAAGTTCTGTAAGTCAGGTCGCGTCTGTCTACTTTCGCCTCAAACACGCGCCAATCTTTCTTTCCACCTCCACTCTCCAGCAGTAAGTTCTGATCATCCTTGCATAAAATTCACATGGTGACCTATACAGCTGGCTTTAAGAAGAAATCTACACTCTATTTAAATTCTGGCTCCCAAGGTCTGAAAGGGAGAGTGAAGGCCAGTTGTGGTTATGGTCTTACTAATGTCTGCACGCCGGCTGCGAGTCCTCTCCGTAGTCGGGACATTTTCGCTAATTTTCTGGTTCCTTAACAGCTGGAAAATGACGTCAAAGGCGCGAGATCAGACTATGTTCACTCTCCAGAACACTGCCCACGTTACCCAACCGATGTTCTCTCATAATTGTCCGGCCGAAAGCCTTAGACTGTGTCACTCTGGTGTCCACGATAAGCAGAAAGAGATAGACGCCGACCTGCGGTCATGCCGATCTGAAAAACACCTCTTCACAGCCGCTGGCAACGCCAGTTTAAGTGATAGATGTCTATCTTTCAAGGATTTGGCTACCGTGCCAGACGTTCAGTGGACGAGGGCTCGACTTCCTGAGGCCTACATGACCTATCCAATGGATCTGGACCTCAAAAAAGTCGTGATGGCATATTCCTATGGCCTAGCACTGAACGTGGTAAGTCCTATCTGAAAATATTTTCTGCTGTTCACATTGGCGAGAAAGTTTTGGTACATTGTCCTACTCCGTTTATAATGTTTTTGGAGGGACCTAAGGACTGTATGAAAAGGCCATATTATATGTGCAAATCGGTCATTCATGAATCGGCAATCCGCCATAATGCACCATTCATTGGGTATAAGAAATCTAATTTCTTAATATAGCAAGTGTCATCTCAACCGCCATAGGGAGTGACCAGTCAGGGAATGTTCCTTAAAGGAATTACACGTCGTACCACGAGCACAATATGGGTGGCAATTATTTCACACGATCCTTAACTGACACTCAGCTATCATCCGCGCCCTTGAGAGAGAGAGAGAGTTCATAGTTGTGTTTTTAGTCCTACACGATGGTTAGAAATATGGCTAGATGAGTCAATATAGAATATGCTTAAACCTATTCTCTATCCTTCTACCACCCTTCTGGCAGTACGCAGCTTTTGCGAGTCAGGGCTAGCGGGTGGTTAGCAACTAATGAGCACTGCCATCTAGTCGGAGGTCGCTTGCATCGCGAACGAACAAGATCGATCTACTATCGCAACAGCGAATGCCATAGCGAAACCCTATACACTACGATGTTATGGCCAGGTCCCGGATAGGAAGAGAGAGAAGAGAGGAGATTTATACATTACAGAGTAAGGGAGCAAAGCTGGCAGCCGCACGAAGATGCGTCCGGCGCCGCGAAGGTAGCGTCTTCCAGAGAGGCGTTGCTGGTGTCGCCGTAAGTCGCCGCCGCAAAAGTGTTGGGACAGGTTGTTTTCGCAACCG
>CACRXP010000332.1:122249-148929 GCA_902702965.1 Spirometra erinaceieuropaei | reverse complement strand
AGTGGGTATCCGCCTTCCATTCCTTCCTGCAGCATCCCATCAACAACCCTAGTCTGTCCGTCGTCCGAAGCAGTAAGTCAGTTTGCCAGGCGGGGAGCACCGATTCTTATTTCACGATGATCATTGTCAAGAGCGCCCTCACTAACTACGCACATCGCCTTCGGTTGCGGGAAGTCATTCGTCGACAGACTGCGCATCTTAATGCCACTGTGGGGATCCTCTTCAGTCTCGGTCTTCCTGCAAATGGCCAAGTGCCTTCCGATCTGCTCAAAGAGATCGCACAATTCGATGACATCCTGCTTGCGAACTACACCGACACCTACCTCAATCTGACAATCAAGACAATTGTCAATTTGCGCTTTGTTCATCGTTTCTGCCTGCACGCCAGCCCATCCTTCGTTTTCCTCGATGATGACCATGCGATAAATCTGACACAACTGCATACATACTTCTCAAACTTTTCATCATCTGAAGTCCGTGGAGGCATCTTTGGTTTCATCAACTCCAACACCCCGGTGTTGCGAGCGCCTGGACGTAAATGGTTCACGGAGCGGGAAATGTTCCCTTTCGCGAAATATCCCGACTACGCGGCAGGCCCTTGTTATATCCTCGGCGCCGACCTCATCCCAAAATTTTCTATTGGTGCAGCTTTCATACGAATGTTCCCCATTGAAGACGTCTTTGTGGGTCTTATAACCCTAAAGTTAGGTCTTCGCACTCACCCTCTGCCCAATATGTACATACATCAATCACACCTTCAACCGAACGTATTTCCCTTGGTAGCAGGAGTGGACTTTTTCAACAGGCAACTTAATATATAGAACTATGCAGTTTACTGGAGCTCAGTGTCTTTGGCATCATTTCTGAGAGGCCTTCGTTAATACAAGCTGCTCCTCACGCCAGTGGGGCAGTCTTCTCTGCAAATTTGTATATCAGCCGAGTATATATCAGTATATATATATATATATGGTAAAGGTATATATAAATATAAATATATATATATATATATATGTAATGTATATTAGCCGAGTACTTCCAGGCAGTGTGTCTATGTGTTAGTTGACTCTTTTGTGAGGTAATCCCAATGCTTGCCAGACTGACCAAATGTATGTAATGCCTTGCAATACTCACAGCTATATGAGACCGACTGACTACTAAACTCTCAAGGTAGGCAAACGTTTGCACACTGTCTAGCCCAGATACGTGTATACCCGGTCAGCACAGTTGCTGCAGACGTATGCGCACACTTTCGTTGGCATTTAATTGTCGTGCCACTCACTTGTCCCGTCTCCTTTACTGCAGTGACCCCTTTGGCTGCTATTTCTGCAAGGTTTGTCTTGGAGTCAGTACCGAGCAACAACTCTGAATTGCACAGATTATCAGCGTCACTCATCCTTCAATCAGAAACTCAAGCTAGTGCGAAACTCGTAGAAGAAGAACTGTCTAGACAGGAAAGATTTATGTATCGAGATAGGGTATATGAGAACGGGGAGCGTATAGACTCAATGAAGATGAGGATAACGGCGCTCAAAAGGAATTATTGAGCACTTCACGGCTGTGGTTCTGGTGTAAGTACTAATCCACTGGAGTCATGCTCTCAACTCTGTTTGAATCCTCGTTCTGGTCTGTAAGGTAAAGAAAAAAAAGGCTCGACGGAAGCACAGCCTCAAAAATCGCCGTTTCGTCTTTTTTGACTTTTCGCCAAATTCGCCCCTGTCTGCCACTAAAGGCGAAAGGCAGTGGTAAGCATGAACAGATCGGAGGGGAATACTGATCGGTTTGAGTGCACCCGCTGATGGCGAAAAGACTGAAAGCCGTCTTATCAGGAAGTTTAATCCATTTATTTACAAGTATGAGGCGCATAAGTGCATTTTGATACGAAAGTAATACTAAAACTTTTTTGACTCGACGTTTCTTAATCCATTATAACGCATCATAGAGTCAGCTGCATACGGGATTAGTATTATTAAAAAAGGCCACGCCAGAGTCACAGATCTTCGGGCATGAAGTGGGTGTTTTAGCAAATAGCTGAGCAATTCCTTGGGGGAAACTTCTCCAGTGAATGGCTGTCGGAGGTTGCAACTGTTGCGTTAGTTTGTGGTAACTTCCAATTTTACCACCGTTTCACAGCGCCTAGCCCGCTCGCACATTATATCTATCATGATATATCAGAGGTGGGTCCACACTTGTCGGATGAGCCGTTGGACGGTTTGAGTAGCAGAGCAGTTGGTCATTGTCATGGTTGAGACTCGGACCACAACGGTTCCTCTTCCAAGCGACGTTTCTGACACTCTCACACACATGACATACAGGCCGCTCCTAAGGTGGCATAGCACGTGTTGTGGGGACCAGGTTGTGTGTGTGGGTCAGCATAGATGGGCTGTTTAGAAGCCTCCTCCACTGTTCGCGAGTCCCCTTTAGGTCTTCTGGACATTGGAGACGGTGCAGTAAGTGCTGCGCAAATCTGCCTCACTATAAATTTATCCATATGCAAGTCACCACTGTTGCGCCCATTCTGTTGGAAGAACGATGGGCGTCGCAGTTCCCGACGGTACAATTGTCGGGCAGTTGAGTCCACATCAACGACTTCTCCAACTGATGTGATAAAGTAATCGGAGCCAAAGACCGTTCATATGGAGTCCTGCGATTTCGTGTCAGTTGCTATAAGGTCTTGGTCCGGGTGTCGACAGGGAAACTTTTTTTGAAATGGCATTCAAGACTTATCTCAGACGAAAGGATTACCAGCTTAAAAAATCACAGTGCCACACAGAGGGCCATTCGTCAATGGAATTCTTTTCCGACGTATTTTGTTAATTCCCCTATCTTGAGTGTGTTCAAGAGAACTGGATATTCGCCTGCTAAAAGACAACCCGAACTGCTGAAGCTTGATCTGGCGCATTACTTAAATGACTATAAACATACTACTAACGTGATTTCAATAGATCGTGTTTGTTAGGTAAAATTGACCCAAATGGAAATTTTCACCGTGCGGATGCAATGAACAATGTTTTTCGCAATCATTTCGAAAATGCCATACCTTTTTCACATATATGTTCCACTATTAAATTTATGCATTCTGCTTACCAAAACTTCATGCAAAATTGTTGTAATTTAAGTATTTTCTCCTACATCTGTACCGTCTAAATGGAGATTTTAGGGATTCTGTCGTTTACTCCGAATATACTGACTGCGCACAGCAAGATATTGGAGGGGGTGGGTCGATTGGATCCCAACTGAGTGGAGTGCTACAAAGGCCAAATTTCAGAAGAATTCATTGGAGTCTGTCTATCCGTCCTGAGAGGAGAACCGAGCAATCCCCTTCAGTTTGTAGCCCTCCAAGCCGCAGTTTTAAAGCACAGTAATGTCTGCAAAGGGCGTCTGTTTGTTTGTAGTGAGAAATATGTGCTGAGACCGTCGACCGCACTCACTCTCTCTCTCTCTTCCGTCTTCGGGTATCAATCCACTGTCCGAGCCGGTCAACAATCTGACGCTTAGATTTGGCGCAGTGGCTGGCATTGCTGGAGAGCCTGAATTCGCGAGCCATACAAACGGCATGGCGTATCAGACAGCACACAAGGATTTTAAACAAGCCTGGTAGGCATTTTAAAGTTTGCATTTGTGAGAGTGCAAAGATGCCATATTAAGAAGGAGCCATTGCAGGCTGACTTTCAGCTCACCAGGGACACACACTGCGCTGATTGTGAGGTCATAGGTGAATCGTCGGTTAGCAACCTTCCAATTCACGGCTTTTAACGTGCTGGGATATTTGCAAAGTGCGTCAGATTATTTATAGCAAGGAATGTGAGCTGGGACAGTCGACCGCTCTCCTTCTTCTACTTTTTCCGTGTATCAGTCGACTGCCCGGGCCGGTCAGTCAGTTGATGATGAGATTGGACGCTGTGGCTAACAGAGAAAAATCAGCCCGTCTGCGTGTGCCCCACACAGGACCTGGCCACCGGCATGACAAACCAGGATTCCATACGAAGCGGTGAACTTTAGGATCTCACATGTGTTCGGGCAGCAGAGGGACCACATGAAGAAGAAGATGAAGAGCACGATTCCCACTTGTTTTATAGGTGCCAATTTCCTCTTTGTAATGCACGATGAGGATCCGGTTTCCGCGGTGTGTGTGTGAGTGGGGAGCTACGCAGTGATAGAGTTTGATCGGCTGTGTTTACCGCAGGTTTCCATGCATGCGCGTGTGGGCCGAGAAGATCCATGCGGCGACAGAATGTGAGGGGCCAGTCTAGGTAGTTAAGACAGGTGCGACGGCTCGGATTCTCACTTGAATCCATCATCAGAGAGGGTTGACACTGTTAGCTTTGGAGATTCGGCGGATGCACTTCCAATCGCACGTATCCACAGCCACTGTTCACGGACTTCTCTTCGCCGACGACTGCGCACCTCGGAAGAGGACAGGCAGAGGAGCATGGATCTTTCCTCCGTCGCCTGCGAGAATTTAAGTCTGGTCATCAACGCGGAGAAGACGGTGATCATGCACCAACCGTCATCGAACACAGACCCTCCGCACAATGCACCGCAGATGAGCGTGAACGGAACCCAACTGCAAGTGGTGGAATATTTCCCGTATCTGGGCAGTACCCTCTCCCGAGGCAGGAGAATCAACGTGAATTATCCCGCCGGATTTTGATGATCAGTCAAGCCTTCGGCCGCCTCCAAAGCACAGTTTGGAATCCTCATGGTCTTCAGCTCAGCACGAAGCTGAAGATGTACAAGGCCGTTATCCTCTCGACGTTTCTGAACGGAGCTGAGACTTGGACGGTGTGCACGAAGCATTCATGCTGACTCAGCCATTCCCACCTCCACTGTCTTCATCGCATCCTTAAGCTGCGGTGGCAGGATCAAATTCCCGACACCGATTTATTGGAGCGGACGGGTATCCTCAGCATCTACACCATTCTAAGACAACTATAGATGCGTTGAAGCGACCACCTCGCGCGGATGAACGACGAGCGGGTACCCAAACGACACGGCTCCTGCCGAAAAGGTGCCAAGTCTGTCGATACAAGAACACTGAAGACCCCTCTGGCGCGTCTGCAGATCAACCTGACCAACTGGGAGGACCTCGCCAACAACCGACTGACCTGGAAAAGGATAATAAGGACAGGCGCAGCGATTTAAGAAGTCGACTGAATCGCCGTCATGCTAAAGCCAAACGTGGAGTACGCAAGTCCCATCAGCGTCCACCACGCAATGCCTGCGCATTACAGCCTCCAACTTGTCCACGATGTCAACGGACATTCCGGGTACTAATTGGACTTGTAGGACACCTTCGGATAAACTGCGCAACTCGGATCGCAACAGCCATCGCCCGTCCCTCCAACTGCCGCTCCTCCTTGTCCTCCACGTTGCCAACTAACGCTGACCGTTCTCTTTACCCACTACTCACATTCTCCTCCTCCTCCTCCCCCTCCTCCTCCTCCTCCTCCTCCTCTTCCTCCACTGCCCCAACGTCTGCCGTTGTGGCGCCTGACATGCACATCAACACAACACGCAATCTTCATACAACAGCCGACACTAACACCACCGCCGGCACCAGGGGTGAGGACCAGGATTACACCCCTTCTCACTGTGACATCGGCCCGGTCGGTCACTTGCGAATCCATCGCACAGTGACTGGCAAACCAGTGCCTGGAGCACCAACCCCCACCCGCTGCACTGCCCTCGCACATTCACACATCGCATGGGCCTATTCGGTCACACGCGTATCTATGAGAGAGTGAGAGAGAGAGAGGTTTGCGATAACCCTCTGATATTATCAACGTTCGCAAATATGTCATTTTTTCAATATTTCCGCAACTGAGAGCCTAAAATTATATGATTTTACTTAAGCCTTACCATAAGCTTCTTCTTCTTCCTTGTATTTAAGGATTAATTTATGTATATTCACCTTAAGATTGAGTCCTAAGACCCAAGTGGACGAGGATATTCTTAACCCACTGGGTAAACGAAATTAAAACATAGTTAATTCTACCGATCATTGCCGAAAGGACAACAAGCTCGAGGCTCAATAATCAACTCTTCATAAGTAGAGATTTTGGGTCCGAGGCGCAGGTCTCGTAAACTTGTTTCGGTGAATGCTGACTGACTGCATTTACTAAGCCAGAAATGGTCATCCTGGTCTCCCATGTATTTACCAGGTCTGAATTTCTGTATATTTGTCGTAGAATGGCCCGAAATGGAATTTATTTTAACCTTAAAATATCAAATCTTAGACAAAATTAAACAAGGGGAAAGCGACCACTCTTAAGTATTCACACATCAATTGAACTTTCATTTGCTTTCTGACAATTCAGTGACTTTTAATTCATTGGTCATAGTTCAATTCAGCTCAATGTGCGTATATAACGAAAAGTGGGTCTAAACTATGTCTTCAATGTACCCCGAATTGCTTGAAGCTCATTTAGATACACGGTATATCGAGGATGTAAATTCTGTTGGCATGCGATTTCCTTCTAGAACAGAAGTCATATTTATTCTATCGCGCAGAACGGAGAGGCGTAGTGCACGTATTTATGCTCAGGTTATGCAGAACTATACCTCAATCTTTGATTTTAGTAGCGTAATTTAAATTGATATGGCGGATGGTTCTCGTTGCCTGTTGCTAGATTCGTCAGACTGGACTTATAATCGGCAATACAAGGCAGACCATAAGGTCACTTCCCAGTTCTTCCCACCGAGTCGTGCGCAAACACCCAAAGGAATAAACGGTATTTCATGATTCACTCACCTTCTACTTTCTGAAATTTTTGAGAAAATGTAAAAGAGGACATTAAAAAACGGAGGTGTCCGCATGCTACTCGGCGGTAACAACAAGCTATACAAGAGATTGTAAGGCAAGACTACACAGTGGTTTATCGCGAAAAATGTTCAAGAGGCATGACAAAAGAGCACAGTGGGACTTTAACTTCTGAAAAGGCACCAACAAGCTGACTGCACAGGACTGCCTAGTTTTTATGAAATGGGAAAAATTTAGTTTTTCAACGAACATCCGCGAATGCAGACGGGAAGACTGAAAAATATTAGTAGGACATTTTAGTTAAATCAAGTAATATTCACTTATAGTTGACTTTTTTGTTGTATCCTTACCTTCACTACTAGGTGTGTATACGACTGACGCTGAACGTCTGGGGTGGATTGTGTCGGTCACATAGTAAGTAGCAAGACCAAACAGTAATTTGCAGATGTTAAGACGCTCTTGCCTTCGCTAAAGCTCAGGAAATCTTCATCATTTGTCTTGTCTTTTCAGCAGCAAAATATCGCTACAACTCGTAATTAAGCGTGTAAGAGTAAAAATCAGATGTTGAGAACCAGCTTAACACACTCTCCTCAGTTCGTGCAAGTTTCCAGGGCTAAAAATCAGATGAAATGTATGAAGACCAAAAAATTATGGGAATTTTAGCAATTCCGAAACATTTCAGGACAAAAATCTAAAGAAGGCGCGTTTTCGCTCTTCATATTCAAGTCGGAGCAATCGGAATTCAGCAACCGTTCGCCGTTAGCATTCGCACTAAACGTTTATGTGCGAAGTTTTCTTGACATTTCGCAATCAGCATCAGATGAGTAGGCCTTTTTTCTTTAAAACACAAACGCATCTTATGGGCCAAGTAAGCCATTTCCGAAGACAGGCTGAATTGAATGACGTAGTATAAGAAAAAAACGGGCCTCACCTTTTATTACGTCAAAAAGGTATGTCTGCATTGGCAGAACAGAATAAGCGAAGGTCATCCCACAATTGGCTGGCAAGTGTGCTGAGGAATGCAAAAGACGTCAGCCTGCATACCAGACTCCTTGACATGCACTTCAGGGCCGCACGGCCCCGCCCCGAAAGCAGGTAAACGATTGACAGGCAAGGCCATCAAACAGCCGCGGTCCAAACACGCACCAATGAACTGTTAAACATGTGACAACTACCTCGATCAGTTGGTGAATGCTTTGAGAACTTATGTCTACATCTTCCATCGCTGTTTTAGTCATACATCTTCCAGGCACAGCAGTTTCTGTGTGCACTTCTGGTCGCGCAAAACTCCGACATCTGGTACCATGGGGGCGGAAGTACAGAGCTGACGTGAAAATGCTGCATGGAAAATATGTCTGCAAAAAAATTGCGAAAGTGATGGATACTGTGTCTTGGGTGACTCACGTCTGTTCCCGTGTTTCACTTTCAATGCGTGGGCATGCAGGATAGGTAGGTCATTGAATCTCATCGTCGTTTTGGCAAATCTTGAATGTACTAGCAACTCCCGTCATCCTCTCGCGTCACACCCACTGGGACTCGCTCCCTTCTTCTTTGATCTAATGCAAAAGCACGCCTTAATATCTTTTCATGTACGGTCAATTCCAATTCAGTTAGGCGCAAATTAATGCGTTTAATTGAGCTCTAAAGATGCGACCTGAATTTTTGAGGGGTGTTCCCCGAGACTCTTGTGGCTTTGGACACAGTCTAGAGCTCTCACATAGCTACTTGAGGTATATTTAAGTAAGATGGCACGGACAAGGACGCCGGAGACCGAAATGGCCATTTCTGATTTCTTAGTTGTTGTCAGCTAACCTTACTAAATCCCAGGTTCAGTGGCACCTAAGGTTCGAACCCGAGTTATTTCGGTAACTTGGCGTTGGCAAGTCCAATGCTTTGACTATTGAGTCGCGGGCACGTTATCCTGCCGTCTGTGAATAAGTTATAGAGGCGCACTCCGATCAGATTAAGGTACGTGCTTTGGACTTTCTAACCCTTAATGACCAAACTAATCATGAATCGAATCTTAAAAGTCTCCGAATCTAGGGTTGGATAGGAACAGCTGACGACGGCCTATAAGTCAGAGATGTCTATCCCGGTTTCCCTTACGTCTGTCGGTACAACCGTATGCACATATACTCCAAAGTACATGTCTTTCACGAATATTTTATCCGATAAAACGATTTTCCAGGAAGGAGTCATATTTACCTCAGTGAGTAACTTTCTATACTTTACGTTTGTGGATGAGGGGCGCTCATCGATCGCGATGCGGAACTCACACTCCTTGGTATAACTTGGGTCTCTCTCTCGAGCTCCGCCAGCCTCCGCATAGCGACGAATATAACAGGCAGAGTCACATTACCGACAAGGACAAGTGAGACTGGAATGGCCATTTGTGGCATAGTAATCATCCAGTCATTTAGATTAGATTCCCAGACCAAATGCTCAATGCAAAAATCCTTAACCGACAAGTCGTTTCTTGTTAATCTCCAATTAACTTTGCATGGGCTAAGTGGTTAATTATCTTACTGCTTCATTAAATAATGACGAGTGAAGAACGGTCTGTTTGTCAATTAAATAAAGATTTTTTTTCGGATTACTCATGAGCGAAAATGGCTTATTTTAAACATTTTACGCCGGAAGACGATACCCCTTCAAGCTAACCTGCAGATCCGACCGCGATTGTCCAATGAGCAGGCGTTTCAACAGAATTTCGAAAAACATTCACCTAAAAAGCGATACAGATTCAATATACAATTATGTACATGCATATTTGCGAATACTGCAACGCAGCCGGACTCAGACAAACATTCCAGAAAATATATTTTAATAATCTGCACACCCTATAGTATTGAAGTCATTGTATCCACTCAAACAGTGTTAGAGTGATTATAATATTGATTATTTCACAGGACTGAGATATTCTTACCGTGGTTTATACAGGCATGTCTTCTGTGTAGATCTCCCATTTCAGATTTATACTCAAGCTCCACGGTATCAGCTGTGGGGCCTTGTGCTGGCAGTTGTAAAAATAGACAAAGTACCCTAGGAAGCAGTTATGGAGACCGCCACACTCGGCAAAGGTAGTAAAATATTTCAAAGTATTTGGCGGTTTGCATCGGAGGGCACACCTGATTGACTATCTGAGCACTGGAACGGACTTGTTGACCTATTTACTGTCAGCGGTTAGCCATATTCCAACTGAACCTTGCAGACCGCAGACATTAGTCTGAAAAGCAAGAACAAAAGGGCTCGATTTGGTGCACGTTCCTCCATGGCCTCCTGTGATCTAACATGTCAGAGCTCAGCCCATATGACGCAAGTCTGTGGACATTGTGATGAGGATGTTGCTCTACGGACAACGTTCTCCTCTTTGAACGTTGGCTATGCGAATTCCAGCCTGAGGAATAGCAATCTAATGACGGCAAATTCAAGGAGAACCAAAAACTTCTGCGACGGCCCTTCACTTGCAAAGTGCTGTTGTACAATGTCGATAATGACGAGGGAAATTGTTGGATCTTAGTTATAAAAACTTCTGATTAAAAATTTGAATTGCGTAATTGCCTTTAAATGCTTCAGTGTTTCAATTTTTATTTCTCGCTTGTGATCGCCCGCATTGAACTACATTTTTACCCTCATTTACTTCCAGAAATGTTGTGATATTTTCTGTGACCTTGTCGTAAAGAACCTTGATGCTGAAGAATTAGCTCTCGTAGGTGGTAGTGGGTGCTCACCGATCGTCCTTACGGAACTCACACGTCCCTTTGTGCCTTACGGGCTCCTCTCTCTCTCTCGAGCCCAACCAGCAACCGCACAGTGACGTATGATATGGGTAGTATGTTATTACTGACAAAGACAAGGGAGACTGTAATGGTCGTTTCCGGATTATTAGCCGTCTTCAGCCTGTCATACCCAACACCGAAGTGAAGAAGACCCAAGACTCGAACTCGCGACCTGTTAGTTAGAGGTCCACGCCTCTAACCACTGGGCCAAGAGCCCGTTGCCCTGTCGGTTTTCGATCGGGGATATACAATGGTAGGGGGCGCTCGAAACCGACAGGGCAACGGGCTCGTGGCCCAGCGGTAAGAGTCGTGGACTTCTAACTAACATGTCACGAATTCGAGTCCCGGGTGTTCCACACTTCGGGGCGGGGTATGATTAGCTATCGATGGCTAATAAGCCAGAAATGACCATTCCGGTCTCCCGTCTCCTTGTCAGTATTGACATACTGTATTTGGAGGTCTTTTTAGGAGAACCACTTTATCAACCTACGCTGCATCTCATTGACGCATGTGCGCGCAATATCTGAATGATGCACTGCGCATGTCAATCGCATACCTGCTTTGTAGGCGGGACCGCGCTGCACTAAAGTGCATGTCAAGTTCAAGGGTATGACTGCGTATGACAGTCTCTGTAGTCTTCAGCACACTTGGCGTATAGTGCGGGGCAACATTTCATTTCTGCCAGGTCATCCTGTTATAATAAAAGGATTAGTATACTTTCCCATGTGGACTTCCAAAATATCTCTGATGTCCCACTACCGGTACTCGTCATATTTAGTTTATCGATTAAGGTATGTGTTTAAAATGGCCGTCGTGCAAGGTGCACCTTCGTGGGACCATAAATTGCAGTTAGGCACCAATTTGAGTCCCAACGTGTCGCCTGGGATGGTTCATGCCTGCGGCAGCGTATATGCTCTCTCTGGACGCTTTTAAATCGTGGACATCAAAAGCGAAGTTGTATCAATACCGACACAAGCGACTGAAATAATTTTAGACTAATTGTCCGTCTTCCTCATACGAACAAAGTGAAAACGACGAACTGTTCTCCAGCACGATAATGGTAAATATATTTTAGGCCCTCGACTACCAATACTTCTGAGAGATAATGTTAAAAAAGAAAAATTGATAAACTAGACTTAATTTAGTCAACTGTTTCTTTAAAGATAGTAATTAATAGAGGAGGCTGGAAAGAGCACTGTTTATATCGAAAAATCATTCCTTTACTGTGGTTGAGCAAATTTGAACCAGTCGGCTGAGCATCTACGGACGTTTTAGCTATTGGCTTAAGAAATAAAACTGGAACTCAGTCGATCAGAGTAAAACGTCAAAAGCTGTTGAGGATTTGGATTCTTTGATTCCCTACCTGCATCAGTTTCTGACGTCCTTTAGAAGAATTGGAAGTGGCTGACCACAAGACAGGAGACCTCGTGAACGCCAAGCTATTTGTTTCATGCCAATGCCACTAATACCGTGTAAGTTTTGGAAAATGTACTCCAGCTATTGTCATCATATTGACCATTATTTCCACTGTAATTAAAACAATTTTTCTCACCACGTATTAAAGGATCTCTCAAATGTGCCATCAGAAATTGCTTCCATCGCGTTCTTGCCAATTGAAATTCTTGTTCATCGCAGATCGGGTACTCAATCGTATGGGAAGAAGGATGCATCGGTCCACTCGGTAGAGTTCGTGTAAAATCAACCATCCATGAGATTAAACCCGGTTAAGCTAATGGTAGCAGTAAATATCTGTGCTTTATATGTGGCGCATGCTAACGTTGCCTTCCTCTTATGATGATGATTATAATAATAAGAATAATAAACGAGATCAGAATAAACATTAATGAGATATGTTGCGTATCTCCGGCATATCTCCCGTTAGCTCCCGCTCATATAAATTAATAATTTTTTTACTAAAGACCCGTCAGGGTCCCATAACATGATTGAATTTGTAAATGGGTTTCACTTTTTACGACACTCCGGTGATTGGTTTTGTGCTAACAGTTGATTTTTCTACCGAAAGGGGTAAGATAGAATCCATGGGTCCTGGAAAAGTACGGAAACATGCCCTGCTCCAACATTTTAGGTCTGGTATTTAATGGAGGTGGTTTTCACCCGGTTACTACCGCGCATAGCCTTGTGGCACAGTAAAATGGTGGGAATTTGAAACACTGATCCTGACGTTTTCACTGCAAATGGCGGAAATATCCAGCATCACGGATTTGTACTGGAATACAACTAGCCTTTCCGATCCTCGTTTTTGCCTTCAAATTGCTGCTCGTATGGCGTGTTGAGCCTTTTAATTTTCATTGTGTTAAACGTATCGTGATTCTCCGATTGCCTCGGACGATTTGTAGAACCCTTGTGCTAAAAATGACTTGTTACCTAATCGCATTAACCGTATGTTTAAAAATATGTACACAAAGTCAGGCACATATGTGCTATAAAACAGGGGATTTTAAGTGAGTGTTTATGTTTTTTTTAAAATTCTCAGCCATTCGCACTGCAGCCCAAGACACTGGAAGCTTAATAATCAAAAAAATGTCCATATGGTCAAACTTTTGTTGCACTATAGACCTAACTCATGTGGACTGGGATCAAGAGTTTGGCTTATTGAAAGACCGAATAGAGGCTATCTAGTTCGCTATGTCTCTCCCACATTTCCATGACGTCGGATACAAATGAGGAATGAGTATGCGATCAACACGAAGCCAGTAGAGGACGAAGATAAACTGAAAGCCTGTTGGCATCCACAAAAAATCCGGCAGGAGATCGTAACAACAAATCCTGGATTGGTTGTTTGTTTGCGCATGTTGGTATAATGCACAGACGAAACCAATGATTTACGGTCGCGCTTATTGAGGCCTGATTGCCATCATGTCCGTATAAACCTTACTTTTTTAAAGTCATGCAGACTTGCCTCAAAAGGTGAATGATACTAACTGTCATTTCAGGCATGATTATTTTAGCGTTGAGGTTAGACTTCAAACGAAAATAGTTATTCGTATATCCTTTGACGTGTTTATTGGCACCAAAGCCGCCAGCAATGCGAAGACGGATAGCTTTACAGGTGCGTCTTTAATTTAAATTTCCGTAGTTTTTTTCGCGACGTTCATTGTTTCGAGTGCTCTACGTTTCTAACTTGGGCACCACGAGGCAGCTGACTTTCTCCTTATTAAATTCTCCGGTAAGGGTCTGTTCGGAAAAACCTACGCGACGTTCGTCCGATCTCACTTGGAGTATGCAGTCCAGGCGTGGCAACAGTGGTTCAAAAAGGATTATCAGCAAATAGAAAGATTAAAGACAACGGCTACGAAGATGGTCAAAAATCTTGATCATCTGCCTTACAAAACCAGAGTGGCTTAACTACATTTGTTTCCTCTCGGTTACAGGTAACTGTGCGACTACCTCATCCAAACCTACCGGATTGTCAGAGGCCGTCAGTTTGTCCTAGACTTTGACAAATGCCTCGAATAAGTTGGGACGAACTGTCTGCGTGGGTATCCTTCTAAGCTGCAGCGAAGGCTAGGCCATAGAGACGTCAGATGGAACACCATCTCGCAGATGGTCATCGGAGCGTGAACGGACTCCCCATTCGCTTCGGTTTTTTCCAAAAATGTCGAATCTTTTAAGTGCAGACAAGACGCCCATTTACTGTAACACTACTGTACATATAATCGCGATTGTGTGAGCTGCGGCAGTTTGCGCCTAACTCACACTCTAGAGTTTCCAGATTTGCTGATGCAACAATTGGTCCTATTGCTATTTTTCCGATATAAATAGGGAGGTCAGAGGCGAAAGCCTCATTTCCTTAGTAAACTGATCCAAATTGACTTAAACTGAATTAGGTTCACTTCCATAATACGCATATTCTATATTGTCTTAAAAATTGAAATTTTCGTGTTAATGGACTAGAGGCAAGGGAAGGATCATTTGGCAAAATAGTTGATTGTAGGCCTGCGAAAATGAACAGGGGTTTGTCTCCTGTCAATGCATGGCGTCGATAAAAAAACAGGGATATGACCTCGTCTGAGGGGTAGTTTGTCCATTATACTTAGCAAAATTAGTAATGGTGCTGTAGGGTTTTAGAAAATAAATAACATGCACTCGTGCTTTTCGGTGAATGGCCGAAAAGTCATTCGTACAATTAAACTACTTCCTGTAGTTCAGTTTCGAATGCAGACGGTAGACAACTTCATTTCTTTAAACCTCGCGTGTACGCCCACCGTATTGGTAGGACGGATGGAACCGTGCTGCGGAGGCGATGGCGGAGATTTAATCGGTTAGTCCCGTTTACTTCGTTTTTATAAGGCAGGTGGCGGGGAGCAACGTACTTGCTCTGAAAACCGTACAGTATTATTAATCATACAGAAACGTTCTTCTGACTACTCCAGCCTTAACCCGCCATTGGGACGAAGGCACAAGGTAGCAGACACAGGAGACCCATACTTAAAAACTTTTAACTGTTCCTTAGGGCAAATAAAATACATAGTTATGTTTGGTTCCGTCTCCTGAAATTTGAAGTACCTACGGTCACATATAGAAACTATACATTTCCACCTCACTCTGCAGGCCAGAATTTATTAATAGTTGACAGTACTAATGGCGCTACAACTACGTCTGTGAAGGCTCACTCGTTTGCAAAAAATTGTTGAATTGAAATAAACATCAAAGCCTACTACATAACATGACTGTCAACAGGACTGGCTTATTACAGTGGTGTTGACAAATTCTACAAGTGGGTGTTGCAGATGGGAAATTTTGGCCGTCAATTACTCTTTTAAAAAACTGTAATCGTAGCGTCTATTACCACTGAAAGTGATTTGAATAACTGCCTTTCATGGAGGTTTTTCTCATTCCACTGTATCGTTCATTTGAAAACAGGCTTTTATGGCTACTTACTGCCCACCCAGGCGATCCGTTAACCTTCAGTAATTTCGGAAAGCGTGTTTTCGTGCCTTAACTTAAAGGCGACGCCCATTTACAGAAAGCATCACACACTGTCGGTTATATAGGCAATTATATATTGAGGAGACAGGTACAATTTTGGAAAACCATATTTGCTGATATGAAGATGAAAAAATAACATACTGACACAACCAATACGATTAATTTTTCGGTCATTGATGTCGGATAAACACGCGATCACAATCTAAAAATTCATGAAGTCTTCTTTTAAAGTTCCGGACGTTTTGTGTAAAGGGAACTAAATTGAACAGTTTGTTCCATTGTCCAACCGTTCGGCAATTGAAGCACTTGCTCTGCATCTCACGTTTCACACACATCTTCCTTCTGCTAGCATTGGTGATCTCTGGAATTTGTCGCTCATGCCAATTTAGAAAATCGCCAAACTGAAGAGCGGACTGTGACCCTTTGATAATTTAAGAAGCCATTATCAGATCTCCTCCGTGCTCTCCATGAGAAAGAGTAAAATCTGGTCCGTTTTATCGTTTTTCGCAAGGAAAATATTGCCATCAGTCGAATATCTAAGTTATTTTTTATACCTTCTACAAGAGAGCGTAGTCTTGTTTTATCCAGGCATGACACACCTGACGGAAAAAATGTTCCTAATACGCAACCAATATGCTTTTTGCCAAAATTAAGGAAGGGCATCCTGCCTACGCCTAGGATACCTATGATATTCTTTGATATCTTGGCACAATGCAGCGATTGTTGAAAGTGCACATCCTCTACACATCAGTGCCTAGTAGCCTGTTAACTGATTAGAGACTGCCGCGTTCGACGAAACAGTGATATTCACGCCGCATCATTCTGCTGTTGCTAGGCCGTAATAGAATAAGTTCAAATTCGTTGACATTGAGGTTAACGACCAATTCATTCCACAGTTGATTCACACAATTCAAGTTACTTTGCAATTGTACCCCATTTTCCGATTTTCCTATTGACTTCCACTTCTGACGACCATTTATCTATTCACACGTCTGAATAAATATGCAGTTAATCATATATTCAAAGAGCAGAGTGGAGGCCAGAACGCTCGCCTGTGTGCAACTTCCCTGTAAACGGCTGCCTCTTTCTGATCAAGTGTTACGAACGCAGACACATTGCGATCTGCCCGTAAGAAGGTTTGTCAACCGCTTAAGTAAGTTCTCAGTCTACCGAAGTTAGATATCACTCGTCTGGACAGAAAACTTTGACAGTATTCTCTGAAGTCAATGTAGACCACGTATACTGCTTAATCTATTTCAGTTGACTTCGTCCAGTTCTGTGTGGGTGTAAACAGATTGAAGTGAGACGACCGACTTCCTCTGAACCCGTGCTCATGCACAATAAGCAAGTTATTTTCCTCACGAGGTTCCATGATCATCGTGTATATTACTTGTCCACCAGTGTGCAACAAATGCTTGTGTTATTCTCTGGTCTGAAACAGTTTGTTAATATTTGCTCGTTCTTTCCATAAGTTAGGTTAATGCTGGCTTTCTTCCAGCCATTGGGCAAAGTCTATGCCTTAATTGAGGTTTCGAAGATAATGGAGAGTGGGGGAACAAATTGGCCTACGAGTTCACTTAGGGCATTTGCGGACCTGCCGTTTAAACCAGACGGTTGAAAAGTCTATAACGGTCTCAAAATATCAAAGTTTGCGCCTGTTGTGAAGGCCATCGTGCTAATGGCATCGTTTAATGTTCTAACTGTGGGATATAATCGTTCGTCAAATGCAAGATATTCTCCATATTTAGTTTCGTATTCTTGAGGCTGGCCGTCAGGATGTTTCTGCAAAAGCATGTTTACATTGTAAATCTAAAACATGTATAATCATTAAAACTTAACTGCCAATGTAAAAGAGATGGAGAAAACCAAGATCCGATGACGTGGACGTTGAAGAAGAGTAATAGTTATCGAAAAAACAAACGGAGGAACTCATATATTAGGAGAAAAAGAACAAAAAGCCAAAACAACTGTCGTCGAGCACCATACGCTGATATCCTTGGATTCACAAATGAAAGGCTGAAAAAGCGTTTCCACGCTAATTTCATTAGAACAGCAGTGGGCACAATAGTCTTCTTGCGGTTTTTAGACTGTCCAGTATAATATTGAATTTTTTAGACGACCATTACGTCTTTTTTCTATAAGACCACAGAATATCAAACCTCAGAATGCTTACTCAGAACTGTTTAAAGTGGGTTAGAGGCACGAAACCATTTCCGATATTTGTAAAAGTTATTGTTTTCGTAGGACAACTGTTCATAATGGCTTGTTTGGTAGCATCCGTATCGCCTCATTGGCTACCACTCTGAACGCATTTATCCAAGTGTGTGATAAGCCTTTCTGTGGGTTACCTTAACCAAAATACTTGAAATGTAAAACACGCCGTTTTGAAAAATCTTGTCATCAGGCCGTATTATTATTTATTCTGTAAGGGCATTACTAATAATACGATTAAACACATCAGAAAAAAAGGTTGCAGATTGTAAATGTGCAGCCGGCACTGCACCTCAAGTTAAGACTGGTCTTTGATAATATGCATGCACTTTTCAGTCGCTATTTTCCTAGAAAAGGGAACAGCACATCAATATATAAACAGGAAACTCAGTAGGAATCGTCCATGAAGAGATTATCAGGACGCTGTTTGTTCCAGTCCTTCTCCATAGGTTGCTGCTTTTTAGTTAACCGGTGGATTGAGGTTAAAAGCTGTTTACGTTCAGCCGAATAATTCACAGCATGCTCAGTTCAGTGCAATTTACTGCAGAAGATAGGCATGGGCCATCAAGTACAAAGTGGCCAAGAAGAGAAGTTTGGAATCAGCTGCGGAAGTTGTTGACCATTTCTTAGTTACCAAAACAATATCTGGGTAATGGACGAACGCAGGGTCTTAAGCAAAGACATTTTACTTAACGAGGATCTGACATTTGGAAACAAAATCTTTGAGGGAAGGCCTTTTTATTCCAGAGGGAGGTGCGCTACGTCGTCCAGCGTTTGGCCGTCCACGGAGCATATGACCCGGATGCACCTATCCAATTCTGAAAATCTGTCGTGACATCAGGGACCCTGATAAGGACAAAACGAAGTAAAATTTTGGGGAAGAAAATTAGGGACAGGGAAACAGATTACTATCGTTTGCTGGCTGATTTCCTACTGAACATCCATAGGCAGGATGAAACTAACGACCGGATGGGTTAACCGATCGCGTATGAATCCTTACATGAGAATTACCTCGATAAAACGACCGAACACGGGACAATGTGAGAAATGCGGAACGCACTGCTTCGATTGATACAGGAATTCTATTCAAGGACGGGAATGTCGGCATATTCGGAGTAACCGCTCCAAAATGAAGTCTGCGGGTAGTTGGATAGGCGCTATATTTGGGGGCACGTTGTTTGAGCAGTTGGTTGGCGATTGTGGAGTGAAAGACGTCTTAGAGGAACTGAAGTTATGCAATGTACGAGTAGCTGAGATCGCACTCGGACTTGTCTTTGAGTTAGGCATATGCGTTGGTTTACTAGGGGTTGACACTTGAGTCTAGAGGGATGTTTGTATACGAGGCGTGTTGTTGTGTTTAGAGGTCTCAACATCCGCAGTAGCCAAGTTCCCTACGGAATTCATTATGTCATTAAGTGAGGAAGCCTCAGATTATATTAAATAAAACGTTTCCTCCATGACAACAGGGGCCGTAATATCAGTGTTGATTTTCGATATTTTCTAGTTTTTAAGTTTTTTCTGCGTATGTTTGAGACCGGAAAAACTTAGTCACGCCAGTTGTCTCCTTGACAAGATGAAGTCCATTTCTATCAAGGAGAAGAGAGTAAGAAGCGTCGGCGCATCACAGTTAAGTGAACGCAATTATTTAGCTTGCGCGACACTGAAACCCAAGTCACGACTTTACAGAAACAAATGCGCGCTCTCAATAGCAGACGTGTGATTTGGAATGTTACGTTGTATACAATTATGCTTACGTTTTATCCACTCCTCAGTTTCTGAGCTAATTACTCCAGTAGGTTTGAACGCCTGTTCTTCGGAACTGCTGTCTATGTCGCCGTATACCAAATGATCTAGTATTTTGTCTGATGATGTTTTGTTACGACTAGCAGGGGCGTAGTTTTTATTGACCAGAGGGTCAAGAGGATTTTTATGAGCCATTTAGATTTTCGATTTAGCCATATCTAGAGACGGCTGCTGGCAATGACGGGGTGATCTTTAAAATGTTTTCGCAAGGCGATGATATCGGTGCTTCTGCTAAACTATCACCGAATTTTCTTTATATTTGTATAAATCGAAAAATTCGACAAAGCCTCCATGACCAGGCATATGAGACCGCAAGAGACCCTAAGAAAACGGTCGATCTCTAACATTCTACCCAGGTCTTTCAAAGTAAGATGAGTAATTACTGAAAACTTGGAGTCTCAATTATGATCAACGACTCTGGATAAGTAATAACAGCCGATACCCAAAAAGCAAATTTACTTTACAGACATTTCTTAACCAATGCTCCCCGCACGTTGAACCCTAAATTATAAAGTTGGAAAAACCAATCCCTCAATTAAGCAAAATGGTATTATGCACCCTTAGCGAGATCTGATTTTTTGAATGAACTATCAAAAACCATCAGAAAACTCTCCACCTCCACCTTTTACGTAACGAATAAAATCGTACGATACATGCTAAGCATACAATATATGCTCAATTATGTTTTTCTAGGCAAAAAAGATGATGGTATTAATATTAGTAAAAGACCTATGTCTCGGCTACATAGATACTCTCAACTTATCGCTCACATCAAATAAATATCACAAAGGCCATTTGCTTATGCGGACTAATAGGTAAGAATTTCACACAATGTGCATATAGGACAAAACTTTACCAAATTTATGTTTTGCCTTGCCCAGACTACGGCTCAATTTTCTTTAAAACAATGCCCCAGATGCCCTCAGATAGCATTTACTGCTCATAATCGGAACTATGCGATAAATACCGTCCTCAGCACCACTGAATCAAGTGACTCTAAAATGGCCCCAATATCTTATTCAAAGTCATAGACGACCAAGATGTCCACATAAGCTGACAAACCACAACGCCCTGCGACACTGGAAATAGCGAAAGAATTCTAAGGATTCCAAATTTTGATTCAGATCGACCAAACGTCTTGTCTATAAGATATGCAACTATATGGAATACCCTCCCAAGTTCTTTTCGGAAGCGTCGAAACGTTAAGGAAGTTAAAATAAAGGACAATAAATTTCTTCAAAAAGGCATTTCACACTAATTTGTTTATAAGATACATTTCCAGCCAGTTCGTTGACAGGATGTTTTCCGAAGGGACTCTGATGTCGCCAGTTACTAGAATAACACCGGAATATAATACTTAGAAAGTAATTTAATACATGACGGACAACGTAATTCGTATGAATGGCACAAATTCCGATACCGCCTTTTCTGCGTTTTTCCCAATCCTACTAATTTACACATCATACATTAAAATCTTTCGAGCAACAAATACTAATAAGACTTTCGATAAAGCTTTACATATTAGTTATTTGGGAGATTGTGTCAGACTACATTAAAATTAACTCAGACTATACGTAGCAGTTGATCAGTTCATACGCAATATTATGTATCCAGACAAATACGACGCCCGATATAATATTATTCTGATACCGTTCATTGAAACTTATCACTTACAATTTCATGCTCTTTAGTCACATCCATCAATTTCAGCAGTTGGTCCAAGTAATTATGATTAGTCATCCGGGTGAGATCAATTATTTATGTGACCAAATTTAAACAAGCATCAAAAAACGATGCGGCACCGACACTTCTTATTTTTTATTGTTTGTACGGTGTCCTTTCAGTGTAGAGGATGTCTGATCTCCTGTGTCAAATAGAAGACCCTTGTCTCTCAGTTGATTGTTCCCTCCGAGTTCCTGGTCGCTATAAAGCGGGAACCACTTCTGTGATCTCATGACGTTCACGCCCAAACACGGACACCCCAATAGAAAAAAGAGAACAGAAAAGCTCGCGTTCAATATCCATGCCAGATGTTAGAAAACACCCGATCACCAATCTGGACTTATCACTGATAATCGGTCACTCGCAAGCATTCGCTGACCGCGAAATATACGTGACCCTGAAAACTACTAAGCACGTAACTTGCATCCTATGTTGTATATGTCTCGGTTATATTCTATTTTTACTATTGTTCAGCCTTGAAATCCAATCATTTTAATATTAATCAAACCGTCAGCTGGCGTTCTATTGTTGAACTACAGTCAGGGTGCGCAGTTCAATTTCAAAGATAAGTAAAGTTTTGCCCTTGCTCCGACATTCCTGGTCAAATAAGGCATATTTTTTATTTGGGTCCTTTTTAAAAGCCGCTTTTTATTTCCGGGTATAATTTCTCCTAGTTTTGTTAGACAGCCTCGCAAAGTGGCACCTTTTTAGTAACGCCGAACCAGACCGTTTCTTTCTAGATTTGTAGTGAATTAACAGTAGTATTTGCAATTATGTGCGTTTCCTTGGTCGTTACCACCGTTTCGATCCTTGTCCCGTAAAGAAAATCCTACGAGTACCCTGTAATTATCCGAAGAACACGGGCTAAAACTCTAAAGCTGGCGGCCTTACGGCTGTCTCTGGATGCTACCTTCGTGGCCGGAGACACAGCGGGTGCCAGCATGTGTTTTCCACATCCTCTGGATATTCATAAATAAATAAGATAATTTAAATAAAGGACCATAGGGGTCCCTTCATAACAAGTAAAATAGATTTTCTCATAAATTTTAGACGAGGGCGGATGATTTGCGCAAGGCAGCAATGACATTTACCTGACTACCATTAGCGACCAACAAATTGCAGACGTTTTTAACAGCATAAGACAAGTTTTAACTAGATCAGCGCTATGAGGTGACCGACCCAGCCGTTGCTAGACTTGGGAAATCTCTCAGTGTTGTTGACAGAGGAGTCGCCGGAGGAAAGCCGGTTTTCCAACGCATGTCCTTATGCAGCTTTTCAAGAATGTACGTGTTGCAAAGACGAGTCAAATTTATAATACGCACGGGCAGTGAGGGCATCCAGTAGATAGATACACAATTAACTTTTTCATGTTCAAAATATCTTTAGTTTTCACTTTTTGTTCGTCAAAAAAACTCCAGAACGAGCACATGCAACAGAACACTGGTGACAAGACGGAGGTTACCAATAAAAGAGTCGAAGATAGGGGACGTAAAACACAAAATGTCGCTAGTAATATCGTCTCGTGTTCCACCTTAAGCATGACAAGTAATCAAGGCAGTACAAACGAGGGTACCAGTAACAGTAATATCGGTGAGAAGTGTCATTAAAAATCCAAAAATTTTTATTAATATATCTCAAAACGAACAAGTTCATTTGTAAATTTGGTACTCTGTTTCGATGATGATAACGACTGACGGATTAGACTCCCACTTACTGGCGCTATAATATTATGCGTAAGCGGAGAGAGATGAGGACTATAAAACGGTGAAAAACTTTATAGACCGTTTCACGAAAAAGGTTTAAGCTAGGTATAGCTCGTGAAACTATAAAAATCGTTTTGCACATGACTGCCCCATCGAGGGAGAATCCGCAAAAAGGTAGGAGCTACTTTTATCACCAAATCTCTGCTAGTGCGCTTTTAATAGTTTTCAGCTGACTTCAGAAACAACCGGCATGTTGACGAAACAGAGGAATCTACGGTCACCAGTTCGCTTGGTATCGAAGGTGAAACGGGAACAAAAGGCCGCAAAGATAATCTCCGAACCGCAAACAGATGCATTTCAATGTAAGATACTTGCGAAATGTCAACTTAGATACCGGTAAGTTAGATGACAATGTAAATTCGACTGAAAGAGTTTTCTAAGACAAAGCATATCTGCAGGAAAAAAGCAGACGTTTGAAAATAGAGCAAATAGGCGGTGGGATGATCATGAAGGAATTGCAGGTTGTACAAGGTTGATCTACTTAAGTGAGAAAGCCAATACGCTGAGGGTTAGGGGTAGGATTAATGTGAAGTAGGAAGCTTTGAGTCTCTTACCAATAGAAGTATAGTGCTCACAAATTGACACCTCTAAGTGAAAGAGGTACTGGGTCTAGCATGAGAGAGGAGATTTCAAGTAAGTTTCTCCGAACATTTTCAATTTCACAGCGGAGATTAGCAGGTATTAATTCTAAATAGTTGAACAATATTCTATTCTCTGTAGACCAAATATACGATAATGTGTTAGTTTTGTTTCCGGAAGATTAAAATTGGACTATCAAATGCTACGCGGCCGCTGCAGAAATTCGACCAACTTGAGTTGATAGACGTCGAGTATCCGTATAAATAAAGATCTAGATCCTTTATGATTACGCACTCTAACAATGCGCTGTTCTGAAGGAATATGGGACATGAAAGTCTACGCAACTAATAAATATAAGACTGCCTTTGAAAGGGGTGGACGCTACCTAACAAAGCTTAACACGATTCCCGCAGGTAAAGTAGACTGGAGTCTATTTTTCCTAAGTGAAATTTTGTGTCCTCCTGGAAATAAATATACCGACTTAAAACCACCAGTTTAAGCAAGCATTTGCACATTCCTGATTACTTTTAAAATTTTGCTAATTATATGCTAGAGAAGGGCGGGCTCAAAACTGTGTGCGGCAGTATGCAACTTGCGATAGGATGAGGAGTCTAGTAGCAATTACCAAACATGATCTTCTGACAGCGATTGGACAAGTTGGGTCCAGTGAAGTCAAGTAGAAGGTGTTGGTCGTTGAGGGCCTCTAGGTCTATAAAAAGCCTGCCATGCGGCACTTAGTTAAAGGCTTTACAAGGGTCGGAGTTGTATGTTGTAAACAGTAATCAAATTTACTGAAAATATAAACAGAAAAAACTGATCATTAAATGGGAAGGTGTTGCGCTCAACCTACGAGTATTGAGGAAAACACAATGGAAAAAAGGTAGAGGGGTATTGTTCTACAGACTGACGAAAGTAAAGTTGTCCCCAATACCAGGCTGATATACGACTTCCCTTTGGGAAAGCAGTTACACTTGACCATTCACGGGCCGAGGAGGTATGAACAACGGGCAACCATATGCATCCTACAGGCAACTACGAGGCCACCTCATACCAACCTTCCACATTATGAATGGCCTGAACTGTTGCTTTTTCGCCAGTGATTTTTACATTCAGGCTAACAAGTCCATTTCGTGTGGTCCTCCCCTAAATCTACGCACAGATAAAACAATGATCCATCGATGTACGTTTTTCATCAACAGCAGTTGTTTCTGTGTGAAACACTCGGCTTACTGATGTTGTACTCTCTTCCTATGTGGATTCATTTAAGTGCAAACTTTATGCGTATCAAGCTTCGCAATTACCAGCCACACATATATACCTAGTTGCCGAATGTATATGTTGATATACTATTTGAATTAAGCGAGTAGATTCACATGTTAATCCCTCTACGGCTAACGGACAGCTGTTTTAGAAGACGAAGATTGACTGTTTCTTTTTTTTCATGCGATTATGTAAACATGTGTTGTCCTTCTAGGTTAAAAAGGTCTGAAAGCCTGTGCTATGGCAATATCAGCAAAGCATGGTCCTCGCAGCCTGATATGCGCTGGCCCCCACCAGGTAGACAGGTGGTGGGCATGGCTGTCTAGGCATACTCGTCCTTCTGACCCCCGTTTTGGTGTTGTTGTTGATGGTAAAAAATCCTGGTCGAGTGTAGTTTGTAGACCAGGCGGTGTAGTGGCACTCCTAGGTGTGGATCCGGCTGCGACGGTCACCTGCGTCCTCCCGCCACCTCCGGTCATCCTGACTCTCATTTGACACCGCGTCCAGGTGGGGAGTGGGGAAGACATAGCGTGTTAGCTGCTGCGCAAGTCTATCACTATATACAAATTTTCGCGCAAGTCACTGTGCCTATTGCACCTTCGTGTGTAGCACGCAGTGAGTATCGCAAAAATCGGCGACCGAACTCTCAGGTAAACATTCTCTCTTTCAATTTCCCAATTATCAGCACTTTTATCAGAAGATCTGTGACCGATAGGGAGTTTAAAGGCGTTCATCTGTCCCTCTTTCAATAAGACTGAACTGAATTTCAGCCAGAAGCAATGCGTAAATAATACCTGATTAAGTAATTTCAGCAAAACTATTTAAATAATCATAGGTAGTCTATATTGCATGTTGAACCGTCCGTCAAACTAGAAGTGTTGCCCGCTATACAACCGAGAACCATGGTCCCTTCTTAATTTATTTCTTTGTGGCCAGCCATCCATGCGCAAATACCCATATGAGTAACCAGTATTTAAGGCTCAAATGTTTCCCTCTTTGTAAAAACCTGAGGGCGTGAAAAAGAAGCCAACGAAAGACCAAGACATTCGCAAGATCGTCAGTGATAAAGGCGGGTTATACAAAATATTGCGGAAAAGACCCCACAGCGGTAATACCGATAGCAATTCCAGCAAATGTTCGTGGAATGGGAAAGCGATTCGTTGATTTTCAGAGCGGAGGAAATTAAACCATACGCCGAGAACGATGAGGCGAATAAATTCCACACAGAAATCCGAACAGACCGCAGAACACAGTTCAGGGACTCTGGCACTGTTTGTGCCTATCAGGGGGTAAAGGCGGTCCCTTGAATTTGTTCTTGCATCTGGTGGTGGAATTTAGCAGGAATCCGAGATATCAGTGAATAAAGATCTTTTTCCGGCGATCGTATCTCTTTCTTCATGGCTGCTTCCTGTGACTCGCATCTTCATTTCAATCAGCAGTCATGCTTGTTCACAACAATGACTGAACTTCAGTATCCACCACCAAGACAGCCACAAACGCAGTTGTGTAAGGGCCCTCTATCGGCGTGTCAAAACCTACTACAGGGAATTGGAAGACAACATTGCCGAAATACAATATCTCTCACGGGTTTTTAAAGCCAACGGCTACCCGCGCAAATTCGTCAATCGCTGCATACGCAAAACGGGCGAAAGGCCAAACCGCACGGACTCTAAATTCTAGCAAGCACTTTCCTGTATCACGAACGTTTCGGAAGCGTCGTCAGGCGAATAAAGCTCTCATCCCAGCGATCGCACCTCCTTCTTCAAGGTCCTTTAACCGTTGGAGTCGCTAGTCTTCCAACACCACAAGTCGAAGTAGTTGGTTCTATATTCGGATGATACCCTTGTCTATAT
>CACRXP010000332.1:93505-115828 GCA_902702965.1 Spirometra erinaceieuropaei | reverse complement strand
GACCGTTGTGGTTGCGCCTGAGGTGAGAGGCCTCAGGTGTCGGAACAGCCATTTCGCCAGATTGAATGTTGGCGCGCCGCGAAGTGACACGATTGGTCGGAGGGGGACATCGACCTTGTGCACTTTGGGTAGTCCGTAGAACATATATATATATATATATATATGACTGATGGTTGCTCACAGATCAGGTTACAGAACATGCTCGTTCTGTTGTGCCTTGGGGTTCATATTAGAACCATAGCAGGCAATCCCATAGCGACTAGTAGTAGATGCAAATTAGGTAGTACCGACAAAGACAAGGGAGACTGGAATAGTCATCAGACAGTCATACAAAACCTACAGCTAGTCGCTGTGCGACCGCCTGCGAGGGTTTTGATATGAGCCCAAAGGCAAAACGGAGCAAGCATGTTCCGCAAACTGATCGGCGAGCACCCAATCACAACCGACAGGACAACGGGCCCTTGGCATAATGGTAGACTGTCAAACTGGATGACCAAAGATCTCGGGTTCAAATCCCAAGTTATCCACACTTGGATTTGGGTACGACTGGCTGATGACGGCTAATAAGCCCGGAATGGACATTCCGGTTTACCTTGTCTTTGTCAGTACCAGTCTGCTGGTCAGGGTTATGATCGACTGAATGAAGGCAGAATAAGCCCGAAACAGTGCTGTATAAATCTACCCGCATTCTCTGTCGTCCTTCCTCGCTGCTATTAGGACTTGGCCGACTTCGGCCTGGTAATTGGTTGCCTGTTCGTGACCTTTCCCACACATACGGAGCTTGTTTGCTTCGTGAAGCCAATAGATCGGTGTGTGACCATTCCTGATTGAGCATATATATATACATATATATGAAAAAGGAAGAGGTTCTTCGGAAAAAATCGAGTTGTACTCGTGAATTTTCGAATTAGTGACACCAACCCGTTGTCAGACGTAAAGAAGAGAAAAAAGAGAGTGAGACAGTCACACTAGACTAATAGACGAAACAGGACAAACATTGACGGACGAACCATTAGCGTGTGAGGAGGGATGCGGGTAGGGAGTCATACTGGGTCTCGAATCCATTTTACTGACCTCTGTCCTGCCTGAAGACATGCGCGCTAACATACGCAGCTGTGCCACTGGTATCTTCCGGCAAAAAAGACACCAGCAAACTCTACCGGCCGAAGAAGAGCAAGGATTGCGAGCACTGAAATCGGACCACAGTATTGTTGTTGTTCCTGCCGACAAAGGTGGCGCTACCGTCATCATGGACAAAACTGACTACGTCAACAAGGCGAATATAATCTTCAGTGACACGGATTCTTACACCATTCTCACTGAAGGCCCAACGAAAAAGCAAACCGCAGCCATCAAGAAAAAGGTTAATGAGCTTGCTCGTCTGAAAGTCATAGGTCCAGATGACTCAAAGTTTATGACCCTCCGTGATTCCCATGTCGCACACGCGTACGGTCTCCCAAAGGTTCACAAAATTGGTGCCCCACTGAGGATTATAGTAACGCTCATCGGATCCCCTACCTACAATTTAGCCAAGTGGCTGTACAAGCATCTGAAGCCGCTAACTCACGGATCTCGCTACAGCATTAACAGCTCCCACGAATTCATCAACCGGATCGACGGCCTCAATGTAAGCACTGATGAATGCTTCTTGTCTTTTGACGTCGTTGCCTTATTTTCTTCTATACCGCACGACTTGACAATTGACTGCATAGCCCAACGGCTACAGGACAACACTGTTGGTATCCCAGCGCACCACGTTATAGAACTGCTCCAACTGTGCCTTAGGAACTATTGTAAGTTCGACAATAAGTACTATCAACAGGTGAAGGAAGTCCAATGGGCTCCCCAATATCCGGTCTACTCGCCGAACTAGTGCTACAGCGACTAGAACATGAGGTTTTTCAAACTCTCAATTCCAAAATGTGGCTTCGCTATGTAGACGACACCTTTGTCGTAATAAAGTACCGCGAGGTCGAAAGGCTACATCAGAGGCTGCATGAAGTTTTCCCGGCCATACAATTTACCCGCGAAGAGGCAGTAGGAGACAGTCTGTCGTTTCTGGACGTGAAAATACAAAGGCTGGATGACGGTAACTTCGCAACCAGCGTCCATAGAAAAGGGTCTGATTCTGAGATCATCCTCAATTATGGAAGCGATCACCCTGCGGCTCATAAAAGAAGCTGCGTCCGAACCCTCTTCCACCGGGCCTACCGGTATTGCAGCAATGACGATCTAATGCAGAAAGAACTAGGCTTTCTAGATCGGCTATTTCGATCTACCGGATACTCAGACAGTTTCGTGAAGAACTGCCTCAGACGTCAGGCACAACCTCGACTACCCCGCTCAGATGGAGAAACCGTAACCCGGAAATTCTTCTCACTGCCCTATATGCAGGGGAGTTTAGAAATGATCGCCCGTCAGTTAAGTCAGTTCAGTATTCGCGTTTCCCACAAGCCTTAATCCTCCCTGCGCACAGTCTTAAATCGAGTAAAGGATTCTATAACCAAAGAGGAACAGAATAACGCCATCTACCGCATCCCGTGTGCCAAATGTCCCTGCGTATATGTTGGTCATACAGGACGACGTCTGGGAACTCGTATTAATGAACACAAACTAATAGAAGCGACAAGACGAGTCCCAGGAAGCAGTCTTGAAGAAGAAGACACGATCACCGGGACAAGAGCTTTATTAGCCTGACGTTTCGGATTCCTGCTCGAATCCATCATCAGAGACATAAGCAGATAAGGGTGGTTCATGCACATGTGGCTGCAGTATTTATAGGATGCCGTAGCCATGCCACCGCATACCTATGAATGTTCACGGCTCCCTCCCCTTCATCAGGGATCGTTGCACGCAGCATGATGACCGATATTCGCGTCGTTAATTGCTGCAATTTCATCACGTGCGTTGGATGTTGGTGTGATGATTGCTCGACCATCTGACGCGCTGACCCGGGTGTTGGGAAGAGTGTTCATCAGGGCGCTCCTCGCGTGGCCAATTTCTCCGCCTAGACGAAGTCTCAGCACGCTGTATTGAATGGGAAGATTATTGCACTTGTTAATAGACCGGGGGCCAGTGAACCATGACTCAAGCAGCTCCCGGCTCACGCGGTTGTCACCTCTTGCGAGAATTTCGGCCTCGTCAAATTTGAATGTGTGGCCGGAACCCGTCGAATGAGCCGCAACTTGAGAGCTGGCGTCATTTCTCCGCACTGCTGCAGCGTGTTCGGCCATTCGCGTTCGGAGCTGTCTTCCGGTTTCTCCGACGTAGTTGCTTTGTCCGCAACTGCACCAGATCCGATAAACGACTCCAGACGTTTCTTGGCGTAGCAGTGGGTCTTTTGGTTTCATCAGTTGACGCCTGATGGTTGCCTCTGGCCTGTGTGCAACTCCAACCCCCAGCGGTGCGAGAAGGCGCTTAGAGAACTCAAGGCCGACAAAGACTTGGTCATCGTGCCAGCGGACAAGGGGCGCTCCACGGTTGTGCTGGACAGGACAGACTATCTTCAAAAAGCCAAAGGTTTGCTGGAGGACCGACAGTTCTATGTCCCATGTGCAACGAACCCTGTAAAAGCGCTGACACGCGAAATCAATGCTACGTTGTTGGCCTTGGAGAACTCAGGTGCAATAACACCGACCGACAGACGCATGGCGAGACCCCAAGATACGGCTTTGGCCCGATTCTATGGCCTCCCTAAGGTGCACAAAGACGGCGCTCCTCTCCGACCCATCGTGTCGCTCAAAGGTACTCCAACGTACGGACTGACTAAGTGGCTGTTCCGGCGTCTCAAGTTCCTGACCGCTGAGTCAGACACCACGGTCTCTTCGTCAGCAGAATTCCTGGAGAAACCTAAAGGGGTAAGCCTCCATCCAAATGAGGTCATGGTATCTTTTGATGTTACATCCATTTTTACTTCTATTCCCCAGGACCTGGCGATCGAGACAATCGAGCTGCTTCTGCAAAGCAAATACGATGAAACGGAGAATCGTCTTGGACGCGCCCAAGTCCTTCAGCTCCTGAAGTTCTGTCTCAGGACGTACTTCACGTTCGACGGGACAATCTACGAACAGGTGAAGGGCACACCAATGGGTTCGCCGATTTCGGGATTCATCGCCGGGGCGGTCCTGCAACGGTTAGAGTCGCTGGTCTTCCAACACCACAAACCGACGTTCTGGGCCCGGTATGTGGATGATACCTTCGTCGTTATCGATCGGGATCAACTGATGACATTCAAGGAACGTCTGAATGCGGTCTTCCCGGACATACATTTTACGATGGAGGAGGAAGAGAACAACCAGCTGGCCTTCCTGAATGTCCTCGTATGCCGCAAGGATTGTGGTGGACTAAAGACCAGAGTGTTCAGGAAAGTGACAAATACGAAGCAAGTACTGAACTTCAACAGCAACCACCCAATCAGTCACAAAGGCAGTTGTGTAAGGACGCTCTATCGGCCTGTCGAAATGCACTGCAGTGAGCCGGAAGACAAGATTGCCGAAATACAATACCTCGGACGGGTATTCAAAGCCAATGGCTACCCGAGCAACTTTGTCAACCGGTGCATACGCAAAATGGACGAAAGGCCTAACCGCAGGGACACCAAAGTTTGGCGAGCGCTTCCATATGTCAAGAACGTTTCGGAAGCTGTTGGCCGCCTTCTCGCACCGCTGGGGGTTGGAGTTGCACACAGGCCAGAGGCAACCATCAGGCGTCAACTGATGAAACCAAAAGACCCACTGCTACGCCAAGAAACGTCTGGAGTCGTTTATCGGATCTGGTGCAGTTGCGGACAAAGCAACTACGTCGGAGAAACCGGAAGACAGCTCCGAACGCGAATGGCCGAACACGCTGCAGCAGTGCGGAGAAATGACGCCAGCTCTCAAGTTGCGGCTCATTCGACGGGTTCCGGCCACACATTCAAATTTGACGAGGCCGAAATTCTCGCAAGAGGTGACAACCGCGTGAGCCGGGAGCTGCTTGAGTCATGGTTCACTGGCCCCCGGTCTATTAACAAGTGCAATAATCTTCCCATTCAATACAGCGTGCTGAGACTTCGTCTAGGCGGAGAAATTGGCCACGCGAGGAGCGCCCTGATGAACACTCTTCCCAACACCCGGGTCAGCGCGTCAGATGGTCGAGCAATCATCACACCAACATCCAACGCACGTGATGAAATTGCAGCAATTAACGACGCGAATATCGGTCATCATGCTACGTGCAACGATCCCTGATGAAGGGGAGGGAGCCGTGAACATTCATAGGTATGCGGTGGCATGGCTACGGCATCCTATAAATACTGCAGCCACATGTGCATGAACCACCCTTATCTGCTTATGTCTCTGATGATGGATTCGAGCAGGAATCCGAAACGTCAGGCTAATAAAGCTCTTGTCCCGGCGATCGTGTCTTCTTCTTCATGAACACAAACTGTCCGTCGCCATGATCCACTATCCCTCGTCTTTGCACACGCACTCCATTGCGACCACCGTTTTAATTGGGATAACACCGAGGTCATCGCCACGGCCAACACAAAACGGGCGAGAGAATTCCTTGAGGCATGGCCCTCTAACGCGGACAGTATCAACCGCCACGTCCACCTAGACGCCCATTTTGCGGGTCTAAGTTCACGCCTCACTAAGCTGAGCCCCACGCCGCATCAGCAGCCGCTAATCCAGGCGCCCGCAGTTCTGCCAACCTACAATTCTCCCTCCCCTTCAACACGGGGAGCCTTAACTTTTCCCACCCCCCTTCCTACCCTCCCGGCACAGAACTCGGCATGACTCCCTACCGGCATCACTCCTCACACGCTAATGGTTCGTCCGTCAATGTTTGTCCGGTCTCGTCTATTAGTCTAGTGTGACTGTCTCACTCTCTTTTTTCTCTTCATTTCGTCTGCCGACGGGTTGGTGTCACCAATTCGAAAATACAACTCTATTTTTTCCGAAGAACATCTTCCATTTTTTTATATCGTCTCGGAATACCTACCACCTCTACTCTACATATATATATGCTAAATGAGGACAACCTCAAAATCGACGGATGTTAGAATGATAATTTCTGGCCTCCAGGCCACCGTCAGAAATCCTTGATCAAACTCAGGCCTGTAGATCCTGGGATTCAAACCAAGAGTCCGACAAGACAGCGACAATACCAGTAATCAAATGTCGAAACACGAGTCTTCTTCTCCTTGATTATATAGGGAATGTTAATTGTGGTGGGATGGCGTTCACTGATTAGGTTAGAGGATGTGTTTATCACTAGTCCGATGAATGTATTTTCACAATATTTAATATTTCAGAGTTATAAAAATCGTCATAGCTATATTCAGAAGAACAGGTGGTAAGCGAACGTTGCTTTTGATAACTTCTCGTCACGCCAGTACAGTTATATGGAACGGGGTACAGTAAGTAAAAAAATCGACAAAATTTAGTTTTTAAATACAGGCTTGACAAAGGCGGAAGGGCACAGAAAATTGTATGTGGTTAGTCAAAATTTGACCCCGGTAAGCGCGGATCCTGAACGAGGTTCTTCTGGGCGCGTAGGATTGCTTTTCGTAACCTGATGGCGGTCGCTTCTGCTGTTGCTAACAGGCGCTGGTCTAATAGCTCAGGGTAGCTGGAGGGGACCTTATAAATCATACGAAATGTTCCAGCGGGGTCCACACGATGCACTCAATCCACTGCATGCGCAAGGATGACGATGTCTTTTCTCCTAGTTTCAGCTTTTTCGCCAGCAATGCGGGAAGCTGTTTTCGTATTTTATGGAAAGGCGCCGACTCGTACGACCAATATAACCTGCTCCACAGGAGCAAGTGAATGAGTGGATGCACATTGATGTGGTCTGAGATCACAGCCTATCCTTGCCTTCTCCGCATAAAATAGGGTTAGTAGAGAATGATATGCGAACTCTTGCTGTCAGGAAGGTTGCCGAGACAGCTTGGTCAAGGCGTCTTCTTAGTAGTTCACTTGTTGCCTCTCCTTCGAAAGGGACTTTGATTAGCAACTTTCTTTTTGTCGGTCAGTGTGGTGGGTTTTGCGGGTTGTTCGGCAAGGTTCTTTGCAATGAACCTGTCAGGATTCTCGTTTTCGCGCAGCAAGTGCTGTATTTTTCTAAGTCCCTCCTCGGTACTATCTGTTGAACAAATTTTTTAGCCTTTTGTATCAAACGCCTGACTAGATTTCCTTTTTGTTGGAGAAATACGAAACTAACGATGTTCATGTATTGTCCAGATCAGATTTTCATCCGATAGGCGTTTCTTCGTATGCTACCGTCATATCTTCTGTTTAGAAGGACATCTAAGAAAGGAAGCGAACCAACCGATTCCACCTCCAACGTGAATTTTATCGACGGATGTGCTCGGTTTACAGCATTTAGGTGGACATTTTCACTCACTTTATCCTGTCTCATATAATTGTACTGGCCTGACGAGAAGTTATCGAAAGCAACGTTCGCTCGCCATCTTTTCTTCTGAATATCTAATATGTTAAATCGCAACCGACATCACATTGGATCCATGAGCTAAATAGCGCTCAATCTTCAAAATGACGGAACAGGTTCGTACTACTCAGAAAGTACAGCAGGATGCGGTGCCTATTTCTTAATGTGAACTTTAGTGGACTTTTAATAATGTAAACGTCTAGTCAATCATCAATGATTAAATGCAGCATATGTGAATGTACGGATAGGGTCGTTTAACCCTGTTAGACGCTGCGTCCCATGCATAACGCCGGTTGTCTCGGGTCGCCATTGAAAAACCTGCATATGAAAGAACAGATAGGGACTGTCGTGGGCATAACATTGGCTACAAGTACCCTAACTACGTCCCACTCATGATCAACCTGCTTTCACTAGCTCTCTACCTCGAATTTTACAATTTTCATCACATAACACCACCATCACGAGAGACATTTCTTCCAGGAATGCGTTTGAAATTCGTCTGCAGATCCTGTCAGGCAAGTGAAGAACGTCGCATCACACACCCGGAACGTCTTCCGTTGACGTTCAACACTTGTGTGCAATTTGGCTCTTTCCTGAATAAGTCACTTCTAGGCACTGAAAGTTAAGATGGTCGTGAAAGCAGTAAAAGATGCACCGAACGCAAACACGTGAGAGCAGTTAGAATATGTCGGAGACTCCCACTCCTTCGACTAGTTCAAGCAGTATCACAGGACCAGTGACGCAATCAGTGTGCTGGTAGTCTGGTATGTCATTAAGCCAAAACAGCACGCGCTTTGCTTCAAGCGGTGATGACATGCATCTGTCAGCTTAACGCATTTGCTGACGTGGTTTGCATTGAATTGTAGCAAGGTGGGTTTTATACATCATATGAAGTACACCGATGTTGCCTCACTTAGCAGCTGAAAAATGTCTTTGGACATTTTTAGAGGATTGCTGGTTGGAGTAGTTTAAAAACACCATCATACGCATAGGTTCGCGTAAGGTTCTCTGAGGAGGGCTAATAGGCTTAAAGCGGCCACCCCAGTCTCCCTCGTCTTTGTAGAATTTCCTTTCAGTATATATGTCCTATCGCTAAGTGACTGCCTCAAGTCCACTGCATTGAGCCCCAAGGTGCATAGGGACGAATATACCCCGTAGCCCCATCGGTGAACGCAATTCCAAAGTAATATATATAGTAGGTGGTCTAACTCATGTAATGTCAGCCGAAATTTCCAAATGCGTTCACGGTTCGAAAAGATTAATTGATTATAGTTGTAAAAATGCTCATTGCTCAGCAAAATTCTATAACGATCCAGTTACCTCAGGGTGCCTCCTTCAGAAGGAACTTATTTCCGACTGCAGGCTAGATCTATACTCTACAAAAAATGACCACGTATATAGCGTATGATTTTCTCGTTGATTTTCGATTCTTTTAAAAGTTCAATCATATTTCATGAAAAAAGCGCATAAAATATTCATTTAATTTATTCGGTAGGAATGTACGTCATCTTTCGACTTTATACTCGAAAGAAAAGGATTATTCAGTTTCGGAAAAGTTTCTGATTGTAAGATTTTTTAATGTCGTAAAATGGCCATTCCTAAAACATCGTCTTTCTGCATTTACCAATGTTAACAATTTGCTGAAATGCACTGCTTAATTTTATGAACCACTTATGGTCTCGTCTTAATACTGTAGAGAAATTATAGTTTCTTCATACACATAAAATATACGGCTTGTAGTTTATAAATCCCGAATGCATGTATAACAGCGGGTCGGGTTCAGAATTATAGCAGAATTAGAGAAGTCTCTTGAAACCGAAGTATCCCCGCTCTTCGAGTATAAAATTAAAATAATACGTAATTTTCCATCGAATGAGAAAAATAATCAATATTTTTTAAAGTTATTATGGAATATAATTAAATATTTAAGGGCATCGAAAATCAATGAGAAAAACGCATGCTCCTTATATAGTCATTTTTACAAAGTGTCGTTTTTGCATGCAGTCGGAAATAAGTCCATTCGAAAGTTGGCATCCTGAGGAAACGGAAATGTTATAGAATTATATTGAAGGCTGGCTAGTTTTACAACCCTACTTAGTTAATCTTTTTGAAACAAGGACGCATTTCGAAATTTCGGTTGACATTTCATAAGTTAGCCCACCTACTCTATACATATATATATATTGAGAAGAAAAGGCGATCTCGGGAACCATAGTTTTACTGTCCTGACGTTTCAAAAGCATACAAGCTTCCGTCGTCCGACGATGGAAGCTTGTATGCTTTTGAAACGTCAGGACAGTAAAACTATGGTTCCCGAGATCGCCTTTTCTTCTCAATTATGTCCGGGGACGCGCATCTTCGCTTCTATTAGCAATATATATATATATATGAGATGAAGCCGGCTTAATAGTAGAGCGTCAAACTCCATGACCAAAGATCCGGGGTTCGAATCTCAAGTGATCCACACTTGGGGTCGGGTATGACTGGCTGATGACGGCTAATAAGCCGGCAATGGCCATTCCGGTCTCCCTTGTCCTTGTCGGCTCCATCTCATTTATGTCTACTACAAGTCGCTGTGCGACTGCCTGCGAGGGTTCTAGTATGGGCCCCAAAGGCACAACGGAACGAGCATGTTCCGTAACCTGATCGGCGAGCGCCCACTGTCATAATATATATATACCCAGGAGTATGGCATAAACATCTGTCGAAGTCCCGGATTTTCTCTTTTTGTGGCAATACATGCACTGATTTTTAATTTCTTCAGAAATTAATCACTATTCGAGAGTGAAACAGTCTATTAGAGACTTGTTAACTCGGACTTAAATTTGATACGAATGTTTGGGCCGAATTTCGCCAGTCACAGCGAAATAACCGCGGAAAATTCATAAACTGCCAACAGGCCGCAAAACCTTTATGCTAAGATTGTACGATAAACGACAAGTGACCGCATAAGTAGTAGTTAATGGTCTACGCACGTGCTTCAGCGATATTCTGCGGCTGCATAACACAGCTGTGAGGGGTTCGGCTCATCAATGGGTACCGCAGCGTTTCCCTTGTGCGTTCTGAAAGGTACTCCAGGTTCAGGATCGCAGCATTTCACTTTCCTCAGAAATTAATCCTGAACTTGGTGTAAATCAGCCAGGTTGAGACTTTTAGACTCCGACCAAAACTTTTTGGCGTGTACGAACGGAAGACCAGTCGCCGAAGATGAATGTTTCATAGGCGACAGCAAGAATCATGAACCCTTTCGGGATAAGGGATGCTCACAAAACGGAACGGAACAATCAGCAGTTCGAAGTATGTTGGTGAAACAGGCAAAGGTCTCTGCACAAGACTGCATGTGCACCAACTTCCAGTCAGCTGTGACGATAGACTGTTACTCGTGTATGGCCGCACACAACAGTAGAAGCACAGTTTCGCCTCTGGGGAAGCAAACGTCACCGGCCGAGCCAATGACAAAATGGTCAGACTGCTGTTTGAAAGCCTGGTCCTCAGATGGCACAATCATCAGAACTAGTGATCTTCATCCGGCCTACCAGGCGCTACGTACAAGGCTCCTGTCAGTCCAGACGGGGTCGCCAGCACTGGCGAACAAGTCGGAGCTCTTCCAACAGTTGCCACCTTCAGATCAGGGAGAAAGAGGCAACCGGAAGTCACAGAGCCGAAGCGCGACATCAGCCCGCAGACGCACCCAGACAGCCGAACGCGATTCGCACATGCGGCGACGACAGCAGGTTATGAGGAGAGGGCCCACGGCTGCACAGACCTCGCAGCGATTACGACAGCCAGGCAGGGGACAGAGGTCACACGAGTGCGCCAGCGCTCGCCCAAAAGCCGGTTCTCAGTCAGAATTCGTGCGTCAGACATGCTCATAACACAGGATAGGCAGTGTGACAGAACAATTCTAGACTAGCAGGGGCACACATCCCACCACTCTGGTGATGGATACAAGGAAGTCTCCGAAACCCCAACAACGTAGGACAATTTATTATTATTGCGGTTACGGAACAAGCAAGAGTATTTTCAAACCATTCCACTGGCTTTCCAGCGACACCGAGTGCCCTGATGGAAGTCAGAAGTCATAAATTCCCAACCATTAATAGACCTATTTCTGTCAATACAGGGTGGCTTAAAACTCGCTCTTTCGGGACATTCAGCGTTCGTTTTACAAATTGTGTCCAATGGGAAATCCTTAACATAAATGTTTAATACCTCTGCCGTCCACTCAGGTTTTTGTATAAACAAATGTTCGATGCACAGAGATTGATAGTGTTAAATGGCGAGAATTTTGGATCATCGGTTTTTGAAGCTACTTATAGCCTGCCTGACGAAAGTCTTTTTTTGTAAAGCTACTCTGGGCCTCCTTGCCTGGGTACGACTGGCTATGTTTCTTGTTCCAACTTGCGGTGAGTCTTATGAAATTAAATTTTAGAGGCATCGGAAATCAACGACAAAAATGAATGCTAAAAATATATCATTCTTTGTAGAGTATAGTTTTGATTTACAGCGAACAAAGTTCGTCCAAAAACCGGCATCCTGAGGTAACTGAATTATTGTGGAATTATGCCGCGTGATGCTTGGTTTTACAACACAATTTATTAAATCTTTTCGAAACGAAAACGCATTTCGGAAGTTCGGTTGACATTTACTGAGTTAGACCTCCTACTTTACACATATATATAAACAGGTATCGGCCTTACAACGCACCAAGTGCCCTAATGGAAGTCAGCAGTTATACATTCTAAACCACCGACAATATAGGTAGCATAAAACTTGCTCTTCCGACCCCTTCAACGTTCCTTTAACTAATTGTGTCCAACAGGAAATCCTCAACATCAAAATTTTAATACATCTGCCGTTCATTCATATTTTTGCATAAACAGGTGCTTGATGTACAGAGATTGATAATTTCAGACGAGGAGACACTCCGGAACTTCGGTTTATAAACTGCTTGTGGTCTGTCTGACAAAAGTCGTTTCTTGAAAAGCTGCACTGTGTATCTTCTTCTGGGCACGACTGGTTTCTGATTCCAGTATACAGCGAGCTTTATCATTAGCAGTTGAGAAAAGAGTGGGTTAGAAACAGCACAGTCTCTCCTTCCTTATCTATGTCCCTTTAACCCTCCATATGTGCTAAATGCATTTATGATAGCGCAGCCACTTGAAAGTTCAAAATCTGGAAATACATCTTTATACTCAGAATAATTTTTCACCATTAATATCTAAATAAACCTCGTCAGCAGCTTAGCCAAACATTGCAATTCATTGAATATCAAAGCTGTTAGTTTCGTTAGGAGACTGGGTCGTTTGACTCGCGTCTTCACCGAATAACGACGCTGCGCCGACAGACGTCACTTCTAGGCATGCCTTGATTGAGTCGCCATTCTGGTAAAATCTATGCCACGCCTTGGCAGGACGTCACGGCACGCCTTTGGAACGCAGTGGCTCGATTATGTATCTGAGAGTACTTGGGAGCGGTTAGTCTCTTCCCTGGATAACTTGGTTCCAGACGCTGCACACTATGTTGTTTGTGTAGGCGGAAAGGGCCGTGCCTATTGCCTCTCGCTGACAGGAGTCAAAAATGCCGTAGACTGCCACTAGTGTGACTAAAGCAGGCTGCATCACAGGAGCAACTGACGTAGGAAGTCAGACATGACATTGTAAAAACATTGAACCTTTTTGTTTCAAAACAAATTACATGCCTCTCTCAGTTGAACGTCACTGCTCTTATGGTTTGCACGGTGTGCGAGAAAAGAACAGGGGTTTCTTAAGAAAATTAAAGGTATCCATCTGCACAAAATTAAAGAAAATCATCTCTAGCACGGGAATGCCCGATGAGAATTTAGAGGACGCGACGCATTTCATGAATATTTAACCAAAAACCCTGAAATGCGTTTAGATGCGGAAGAACCGTTTAAGTGTATGATGCCCAATAATTATTTAGCGTGGTCCCAGGGTACAATATCAGCATTTGAACGCCTTCTTTCTAGGCCACCTGCAAGAATCGCACTCAGCATAACGTGTCTAGTTATGTGATAAGAATTATACCATCAACTTTGCTTTCCTTATAAACTCAAGAGTACTGTTCATTAAACACGAATGAAAATATAATTTTTGTCCTTACCTACTAGAAAACTACATCATTATCAGGTTTTATATTCGAAAAAAGGATAACCTTCAGTTTTAGAAAATACTGAAATTGTTAGCTTTGTAGGACCTTAAAATAGCTCTGTAATTGACATTCACTTAAATATATCCATTAATGCTCTTTATGAGGTTTGAATTACGGACCACATCTGCTGAGAAATTTTGCCATCACTGTATATTGTACTTTGAATGAGAGAGAGGAGAGGAAATGCGCTTTATTTTGAAATCGTAAGTTCAAAATTTTCAGCAAAAAATTGGCTCCATTCACTGTGGGTAGTAAATAAGTTAAGAGATTATTCAACAGTCAAAGAAACGATTATTATGGGGATAGTTCAAGTCTGAGCTTCTGTATTTCTGTCTCTTCGCACGTAAGATAGCTCGCTAGGAAGGGCAATACAGAGGCTCGATAAGCCGATGTGCGACAGGGTATAAGACGGAAGTTGCGGCGCATCGGGCGGGAAGACTTGGCAGCCATAAGATCGGAATGTAGGGGATGGGCAAGGTCATCTAAAATTCGACCAGCAAATTGCTTGACCGCATTGAAGTGTCGTTGTAAGATTGTGTTAACTAAAAAAATATAAGAAACGTCAGCAGCAGAAGAGAGCATGCGGGGGATTCGTTTCAAAATTAAAAGATCCTTTTTTACCAAAGCAGGAAAAAGGACAGGAGAACAGTATAAAATAAGAGAAAGAATGCAGGCATCAATGAATCGCCAGACTAAGGGTTGAGGTGTGTAGTAGGAACGCAAACGACGAATGTAGTAAAGGAGTTTACGAACTTTAATAAATATGGACTCAATATGGAGGGAAAAAGAAAGATTTGAGGACAAAGTAACGCCGAGATACCTGAAAGAGGATACCTCATTAGGAAGAATGTCAGAGGAATCAGGGTTAGGAGAGGGCCGCAGTCGAAAAATACACTGAACGCATTTTTGGTTGTTAATTAGGAGACCATTTTCCTCCGACCACGCTAGGACATGGTTTAGGCCATCCTTTAGAGACCGGAGGTGTGTCTGACTTTTGAGAGGGTGTCCAACAACCACATCGTCAGCATACTTGATCAGAAGACAGTCATTAGGGGACCTGAGATCATCAGTGTGGAGGGAGAAAAGGTGAGGGGATAGAATGAAACCTTGAAGAACACCGCTGTCATTGGGAAGGGTCGAAGATTTTCGCTTGCCAGATTGGACAAATTGGGTGCGGAAGCTAAAATAATCACTCAGCCAAGAGATGACCCAGCCTGGAGAGCCACATGCGGAGGTTTTGGAAAGGAGAAGAGGACGCGGGACGGTATTGAAGGCGGAGGAGTAATCAAGAAAAGCGCACGCATACTCGCGGCAACCCTTGTCTAATGCTTTTAGAGCAGAGTGGACCACCAGAGCGACAGCATCTAAAGTACTCCGTTTAGCTTTGTATGCAAATTGTAAGGGGTCGGAAAAACTGGAAGAAAAAGGCTTTATGATATCTAGGGCAACTCTTTCAGCAAGCTTTAGTATTGCAGAGGAGCAGGCAATTGGGCGAAAAGATTTAGGACCAACGTTAGCAGGCTTTTTAGGGATGGGAGTGATTCTCACTGTACGCCAGGCGTCGGGAATCTTGGACTCCATGAAAGACATATTGATTAGGTGCGTTAAAATAGGGGCTATCTGAGAACTGCAAGATTTAAGAAGAAAAGGCGAGACACCATCCGGTCCGGCAGCTGTTGATCCACGAACCTTTTTAAGGTGTTTCTCTACTGTTGCCAAAGACACGGGTTGGAATGCACTCGGTGATAGGAGAATGTCTTCTAAGGGAAGATGGGAGTCATTGTGACTAAATATAAAATTTTTATTTAGGGAGTCTAAATCTGCATCCACATGCACCAGCGTGTTGCGATGGCCAGTGAGACGCTTAAGATTTTTCCAAATCTCAGCTGAGGAAGGGGGGAAAGGGGGGGAGTAAGAAGAGGAAAAAAGTTGGCTGACAAACAGGCTATTTAGCCTGTCAATCTCTGTTTTTATTAAGACGGTAACGTCCTTAATGTTATCACGTAAGCCTAGCTTGTGAAGGAGTTCTTTTTTACGTCTTAACGATTTCAGATAGGAGGAAGAAATTCTATCCGGTCGTACCATAACAGTATCAAAAGGGCAACAAATATCGAAAATTTCCTTTAAAAACGCTGTCAGGTTGGAAGAACAGGATTCAACATTAGAATGTTCAAGGAAAGTGGGGATAGTAAGAGAAATGCAAGTCTGAAGCATGAATATCATAGTGGGATATCTGATTCCCCTTACATAACGGATACATATTTGTAATTCGGAGGTCCTAAATACGGACTCAACCATCGATGTGAAATCTCATTTATCACTTTGTTTGCGATAATTTTACTCACTTTTTTTGCTCTCCTTGACACATGGAAACATTTGTTCCTGCGCCATAAAATACTCCGGTGCATGGGCAACCAGTTTTTCATTGAATCATACACGTCTTCATGGCCAGTTGCCCTACGATATTTAGCCCATTGTCATCCCAACGAACCGCAGACGCTGGTCTTGGTTACTTTCGCTTTATCCTGCGTATTTCAACCGTTGATTATATGTCCATCAGTGTTTATCCGAAAGTACGAGAGAGTTCAAATGACTGATCGGAAAATCGGCAAAATAGAATGTTTAATACAAATATTGATTTCAACTCTCGTGCGTTCATTGATCGTGTCATAGAACCTGGTCGGCTCGTAACTCCTGGAGGTTCACTGGGCATCCATTGTAGACATTCGAAGGCTACTAGGAAGAGATTCCGAAAAGACTCCAGATAAAGCTTTGACCAATAAGCCAGAAACGGTCATTCCAGTCTCGCCTGCCTTTGTGTAGACTCCTTCGACTTTTATGCCCACAGCCTTTTACTACTATGGGCTCTAGAACTGATTTATTGATTCTGGTTTAGTGGACAACAATTAAGTATCGCTCCTAGAAGTCCTGATTCGTCGTGCGATCAAAAAGGACACGAAAACTGAGATGTACAGTAAGGCCGCCCAGCAAGTACGTTCTTCCGAGAAAGCAAAAACTTTATTAGGCAAACCTCGACGCTGGTTTTGCAGGTCGTCAGACTTGATTAAATGTGCCAAAGACAGTTGCCAGTTCAAAAACTCGAGATTCGTCCGGTGTTTGCGCTAGTGAGCAGTCACTTTGTGCGTTATTATATATCGATTGGTTTTCGTAGCTTTCATTTTTCCATGAGCCTTTTGTACACGGCATTCACCTCATTGTGGCCCCTGATGCGTGCCTCACCGGAGTGCATGGCTTCAGGAAGCTCTCGTGTATTTTGGAGGGCTAACTCTGACGATACGAGTTCTGTCCCATGCGAAGATGCATCCGGTATCAAGTGTGCCCATGGCCATTTGAGACGGGCAGCCTCACTTTTTAACCACTAGTTGATGTTCATGGGTGGGTGTAGAGGCAGATATTCCCCTTTGGCCATGGTATACGAAACCACAAGCATTGCATGGGATCCTATAGACGACTTTTTCTTGTCAAGATAGTCAACCCTATCTTTAGGGTGAACACGATGGATGTGTAAAGTAGTCATTCGTTCCTGGGCCTTTAGCGCCTTTCAACGGGTTCCGACACAATCCGGATATAAGGAAATATTCATTAAGCATTCGTTTTAGCTGCCTTATTGGAATTATCTAGTTCCTTTTCTTCTTATTTTGCTCTCTCCATATCCCTACGGAAGACCATTCCGGGAAAATTATTCAAGCGGGTAAGTTAACTCCACCCGGTAGCCTTCTTCGTGGGAGCAATGTTTTTTGCCCGATGTAGCAGACGGTTGACAGAACTCCGCAGGTGCGAGTTTGGGCTGTATCTCTCATGGTATATAATTCCTTCCGCATAAATTTTGTTGCGGTAAACGAACGTTTGCAATCTTGTGTCAACCTTTGGCAGTACGAGAGCATCCAGAAATAGGATTTTATTGGCAACTGTTTTCTCGGGTGTGAATTAAATTCCCTGAATGGTTGAGTTGATGGTGTTGTGAACTGTTTCTAGTTGACCATTTCTAGCGACAACAAGTGTCACTCGCATGTTGTACTCGCAACGTAGGGTTAACTAGTGCAATAGCAGTAGATGTTCGTTTGGGACTGTCCACTCGGGAAGAAAACCAGTTAAAGATGATCCCATTGGAGCTCCATCAGCTTGCTGAAAGTTTTTCTGTTTGAAGGAAAAATTGGTTTTTAAACAAGGATTTAGGAGTGCGAGTTAAGCAACTGTAGGCAGATCCGTTTCTTTTGAATTCAGGAGTTTGTCTGTGCACTGCACTCCTAAGTCTGGTGGCATACATGCAAATAAAGGAATGACATAAAAAGATATCATATCAGAGGCAACTGCAACCCTTCTCGATTGCATTAGAAATTCGAAAAAGTTTGGAATGCAAGTTTAAAATCTCTTGTAAGTGAGTGAATTTGATGGAAAAGTCACTTACGAAATTCACAATTTGGCGCACTATTAGTCGCCGTGTGACGTAAATTCTGGGAATCTTAGATGTATGCTTTTTGGCGATGATTGATTCAGACTTTCTTCGCAATATCTCCCGACAGTTGCTTCGTCCCCGTAAAACAGGTCAACGCTTCATCAATAGATTAACTCTGCCTCTTAGTAGGGTCCGTAATAAGGGGTCCATACTTTGGGCTGTCTTCTAAAAGCGACAGCATCTCCTTGTCGTATGATTTGTTCAGAATCGCAGTTAGACCTCTGTTTGTCTGCGCATTTTGTGTTTCAGTGTCATCGAAGCACACGGATGATGAAAACGGTATTAGACTATTGAAATGTCGTGTGCATAATTGTGACTTACAGTAATTAAGTTGCAAGCCTGGAACCAAACACGACATATGTGAGTGCCGGAGATAACCTTATTCTATGCGACGCACCTCCTCCTCACTACTGCGTCTCCATTGAATGACGAAATACGCCGGTAGCCATTCGTAGTAAGTCTACGTTGCTGGTTCGACTACCCTCCAGATCACTTAACTGCAGAACGTCGCGACACGCCCTTGGATCCTCCTCGCTAAACTGTGTGTCTGGCTGGTTAGATTTGTGTTATCGGTGATCATAACTTATGCGCGATTCACCTTCTTTCCCGTAACTTCCTTTCAGGCGCTGCAAAGCAGGGTATTTGTAAAGCCAATAGAAGTCGCACAGTAAAAAGCTGCCAGAAACTCCAACACGTCTGACACATTTAAGCTGTATCACAGGTTAAACTGATGCATTCAATATGACCACAGTCTGGTTTATCAATTTATCCGAAAGGGGTTCTTTTAGATTCGAAAATAAGTCCTTCGCATCAGCCAGCTGGCCATCAATTAGTTTGCGGTTGATAGCGAAGAGTATGACCGAGGGATTTTGCATTATATTAAATGGTCAGTTTGCAATCAATACATATATGTGCAAATCTTACTTAATTGCAGAGACGAATCAAATTTGCAATTAGAAAAGTTGAGTGTATTTAAAAGGCTCACAGGAGGCGTGCAGTTTTGCACAGTGATGCGAGAAGAGTTTGTTGGATACTTAATTTTTGCGCTCATACTCTACCGTTAGTATTCTATGACAAAAGACTTCTCTTTGCTCACTGACAGTTTGAAATTTGACCAAACTTTATCAGAGAGAAAGTACTCGCTGCATGGTCCCTCTAACTGAGGTAGTTAGTTCTCCAAATCGGACGTCATGCTCGGATCACGCATACACGAACATAAGCTGGCTGTGCGACTAGGCGGCGCATTATCACAAGTGGCCGCTCACACCTAAGAAATGGGTCACGAGTTAAACTTCGCAGCCACCAAAATAGTCTCCCACGCCGGAAACAAAACAGGCCGAGAACTGATTGAAGCCTGGCCCTCGGATGACAACTCAGTCAGTCGATTTATCGATCTGGCGCCGGCGTATAGGGCTCTGCGCATTCACCTCCAGTCTTGCACCGTCGGTTGACGACTGCCCTACATGATCTATAAATGTCGCTTGTTCTGTTGCTGTTACTACCACTGACGATGGACTCCTGCACGAGTCCGAAAGCTCAGAACAATAAACAGAATGTTCAGGTGCCCGAAACCTCTTCTTCTTGTGCGAAAATGCACAAAATGTTCTCTCTTATGCTCATTTGATAGCCAATCAAACACTTTTCTAAATTTTATTCTCCAAATGATGTATACTTTTTCAATTTTACTGCAAACAATGGTTAAACACTAAATGCCGTGTACATTTTGTCAAAGGGATAATACACATTTCTCTGCGTTGCTAAGACAACATTGTACAGAATCCAGAAAATTACGTAATGTATGTGGGTTGGACTGGACACTTTATAAGGAAACTTTTATAAATGCACTGACGGTATCCTGTACGAATAGACATTTCGCGGTCCTAAAAACCAAAAGGTGCTCTCTACACAAGCATAAAAATTTGGATTAGCCGGAATATTCTACAAAATGAGTTCGCGAAAGAATATTTTTGGACGTTATCTACAAAATTTAGTTAGACTTATATGAACATCTAAAATCCGTGGTAAATTTTGCACTAAATAGATAGCATTTTTGCAGAGGGAGGTTTTTGCAGACGGCCGAATAGATGCTCATTCAAAAGCTGACGTTTTGAAAAGAATGAAATATCTTATGGTTAGTATTATAACTCTACTAATGAGCTCCTTTCTGTTTAAGTACACAGTTCAGAATTTCTAGGTATATCTACACGTGTAAGGGCGTTCCCTGTCAGCTCATGTTATAGATTACGTCAGAAAATGCGCCCACAACCCATTCGCATTTTCGATTTCACAGAGATCCCACGCTAGCAGCGGTCACTCAAAGTCAATCACCATCCAGACGGAACTCAGCCAATATACAGTAGGTGGGCTAAATCATGGAATGTAAACCGAAATTCCGAAATGCGTTTTTGTTTCGAAAAGATTAATTACGTAGGGTTGTAAAACTAGTCAGTCTGCAACAAGATTCTATAAAATTTCACTTACCATGGGATGCCAGCTTTTCAAGGAACTTCCCTCTGGCTGCGTGCGAAAACAACACTCTGCAAATATGACTACTTAAGTAGCGTGAATATTTCTCATTGATTTTTGATGTCCCAAAAGTCCAATTATATTTCGTGCAATAATTTATTTACCTTAAAATGCCGGCTTTCGAACGATTTTCCTTTCGTCTGAATGCAAAAACTACATTATGTAAAAAAATGACTACTTATGTGGCATGCATTTTTCCCGTTGCTTTTAAAGTCCTTCAAGATTCTATTATATTTCATGGAAAACATCCAAGAGCATATTCATTTTTTGCCCATTCAGTAGAATATTACGGTTTTCTCTTATTGTATATCTAAAGGAAGGGTTTGATTCGGTTTTCAAAAACTACACCAATTCCCAAATAATTTTAACCCGACTTGCCGTTAAACTTGCTTTCAACGTTTCCAAACTACAAGCCGCATAATGCCCGCGTGCGGAAAACCATACGTTTGTATACAGTATTAACGGAAGATCAAATGTAGTTCATTACATTTAGCGCCGAATTTGGGCCATATTGATAACTGTACATGCTGCATTGGTAAATGCATAGGCATGACGTTATATGAATGACCTTTTCATTGTATTAAAAATCCCACACTTAAAAACGACTTAAAAGCGAATTGTACCCTTCCTTCGAATATAAATTTAAAAGAAGACGTAATTTACTACTGAATGAGCAGGATAATGAGTATTTTTGCATGTTTACCAGAAAATATAATTGCCTTTTTAATGGCGTCGAAAATCAATGAGAAAAATGCTTGCGAATTAAGCATATACAGAGTATAGTATTTCACTCAGCAGTAAAGAAATTCGTTCAAAAGCAGGTGTCTTGAGGTAAGTAAATTATTATAGAATCATGCTGGTTGCTGATTAGTTTTACAACTCTAATTTATTAATCTTTTCGATGCAAAAACGCATTTCGGAATTTCGTTCGACATTTCATGAATTATCCCACCCACCGTATTTAAGCAGGGGGGTAGGGTAAATATACAAATTTGTCTGAATTTCGGAGAACGCTATTTCAGGCTTTTTATTCCTCGTTGAGCGAATAAGGCTTAATCGGAGCTCCATAGTTTACTAGAAGACAATGAATCCGCCGCCCACATTTTAGCAGAAAAACATATTTTTGCTGCAACGACAGACAATGTCTGTGCAATAAAATTTTAACCTTCGTTTTTATTGAATGCTCTTGATCTATCTCTCGAACGACATCTGGAAAGAATTTGCACTACATGTGCATGTATGTGCGGACGCTGTTAAACACTGGTAGTCAGACCGTGGTCGTGGCCAAGCGGCCGGAAAGACTGCTGTCCCCGCCTACCTTCACCTATGTTTCTACCACCAAATGATATATGCATATGTTCTCCTGTAGGCGGTTCGGGTCAGATAGGTTTGAACACAAAATGATTCCGTTGCCATCACCGCGTGAATCCATCGCCACCTGCGACCTAAGTGCAGGCTAGCAGACCCTAGATTTGCAGTCGAATTCCGTGTCTCATTTATGCCAAATCTCACGAATTAAGCACTGTTCATGTTCTGTTCTTCAGGAAGTAAAGGAGTTTTCTTAAGTAATTTCGGAATTATGTGGTTATAAAGTCAAACCTGAAGTAAACAAACCTCAGTCACCTCTAATACGGAACCGGTGGCAATAGGCGATTTACAGGTGGGGCCGGCGAACGCACAGGCAGCAAGGTCATGTAGTAGTATGCAAAAGAAAA
>CACRXP010000332.1:77002-93417 GCA_902702965.1 Spirometra erinaceieuropaei | reverse complement strand
AAAGACTCTCTTACCCCCCTCCCCTAGCCCTGACGACTAACACCCGCCGACCTTCTCATGCGGGCGGCGTGGCGATGATGAGTGTTGGTGACTTAATAGCCCTTGAGGCATCTATAAACACTGTAGATTTTGTACATTTTCATTCGCTTCATGTAATTGTATTGGCCTGAGGAAGAATTACCGAAAACGTGCGTTCGCCAACTTGACTTTTCAAAATCAGGATTGTCTGGATTAGCCGTATGTTCACGCCGGGGTGCTACGTACACGCTTCAAAAGAAGTTCTTGACGTTGATGCAAGGAGTTTATTGGTCGAATTTTCGGATCCAGCATTATAGGCGGTCGCGGATAAAAGCAATGAAGGCACAAGGAGCGTAGTATTTATAGGACAATGGAATCATGCAACCGCACGCCCAACATAATTAATAGCATCCGAATCCATCGTTAAAGTTGTCTCTGATGATGGAATCGAATGAGTATCCCAAAATTCGACCCAGTAAGTTATTGTTACAGCGCTTATACCCCCTTATGGACTACTTTCTGTACTTGCCTCGTCACATCTGTCATCAGTATGTACGAATGTCCATGCCTATTGCTGACTTCTTTTCTACCAAAACTGTGACGTTTCTGATGTAGTCGATACGATGGTCTCTACTACGGTGCCGGTGACCATCTGCCACCGGTCGACTTCTGCGTTTTTTGCGTCTGTCTTTAGTGAAGTAGTAACCAGTGGTGCGCTCAACTAAGGAAGCTTACTTCAAGCAAGTCCATGTTATATCACATCTGGCCCTCTTCTATGACCTTAAAGAAACGACTGTTCAGAAATACTTCTGAAACGTATTAAAATGCACTGAGAGACCTCTGAACGACAGATCTAACTGCAAAAAACACTGAAACCAGTCATATTTACCGGACCAGCCCTCGCTGGAGTGGATTCAGCTTGCAGTGGATTCAGTTGCATTCAGAAAAGCTCCCACAAATTTTGGGTGCTGGATCCACTGATCGAATCTACCGTAGCGATGGCGTTTTTGGTCTCTGAACACTATGGCCGATCTCACCAGCTGTTCCTCATCGCCCCTACTTTGACCATCCCCAACTTCATGAAAGGAATTGACGTCCGATAATCTTCGATACCGTGCAGCCCCCCCTATTGGGGGTCGAAAGTCTGCCGCCAGCAGTTTTTTCTCCTGAACCCTCCAAACCATAAAAACCACCATCAACTAAGTTTTATTACTTTTCCACAGGAGTTTAACGCTTCCCTTGACGATGCCTGTAAACTGGCATTAAATAAAAAATTATTATTATTTGTGTATACAGTCTCAGTTTATGAATTGTTTATGAATGTTCAATTAAACTATAGCTTTCCTCAGTCGCCTCAGTCCCTATTTGAGACACTGGGTTGTTTCTTAACCTCAGAGGTTTCGAATGAAGACAGAATGGCCGGAACAAAATGTTTATTCGCCTGAGGTTTCGGATTCTTCCACGAACCAATCATTGTCAGTCGCAGGTAGGGCTCATTTGGCTGTTTACTGTGGATCTATGACAGTTCGTCCGTCGATTTCGACGATGACCACCGTATGCCACCGTATGCCCCACAGACTGCATTGTGGGAGCAGGGACGGTGACTTACGCAGGGGTTTATAGTGCCAGTAGACTTGCGTAGCATCTACCTACACTCTCTCCTCCTCCCCCGCCTGGGCCCGGTGTCAAGACTGTGGATCACTGTGTCTCACTGTGGATCTATAGGTCTGCCCTAACAGCCTTCGGCAGTTAGATCAACAGAGCTGCAGTGGAAGGTTGAGCACAGGAAGGAACACTCTCCGCACCACAGATAGCCCAGCGCTAAATGCCGTGGAGTGCCTATTCCTGTCCTCTAACTTTGTCCCAACCCTAACCGAATCCCCTGGAGGTTAGCGCCTGGTCAACCGAGCCCTATCCTAATGAATATCTTAAAGGTGGAAGTAGTATGTCCGGAACACTTAGGACTACTAACCGTTTAGAAATCTCTCATAAACCTGTGCCCTTTTTTAACAATTTAGCCTGAAAGAAGACTAAATATAAATAAAAATTCTCGCTAATGTCTGCTTAAGTCTAGTTAAACGTTAAGGAAAAGGCGTTTAACAACACTAGGCGCTGTTCAATGCCTTAAAATATTTTTTCTCAACACTCACTTTTCTAGCGCATACAACGGAAACAATTTATTCTTTGCAATAAACCCGGACGAAGCAACATCAGCAAGCTTCTTTGTATTTTCCCTTACGGTTAGGTTACGCATACGGTACCTGCCCTTATTATTGTACAGATATTGTTTACTAATATGGCTGTCTCCGCAACTGTGAAGGCGATGTACGCACTAGTACTTCCAATAAAAATCTGTGTGTTACACTAAAGAATGTTGTCCAATGTGGACGTCAAGGAAAATAAACGTCTTACTCGTAGTAAGATCAGCATTTAAAAAAGTGGTAGGAATGACAAGTCTCTCTTGGAAGTAGTGTGTTAATATGCATTTAATTATTCAGTAATGCCGCAGGTCCCGTCCAAAATACATTATCTGTGACAAATACTGCAATATCTACAAACTGCCAATAGAAAGTCACTAGTTCATTGATCCTGAGTAATCCAACGCAATGTTAGGATACAAGGTAAAGTGCAATTAGCATTCGTCCAAAGAGTGTGTTAAAATATTAAATACTGGAAAGTTTTACCAGCGTTGTCGCCATTGTTAGTCGCCAATTGCTGAGGTCAAATGCATAGCCATCAACAATGCACTCAAGACCCAAAACAAACTCGTACTTTGTCCATGAAACTAAACGCAGGCGCCAAGATTGTAACTGTTGTGCGTGACCCACAACGTCGGAAAGAGGGGCCCTACGACCTCGTTGCTGTGGTTGGCAACTTAACACAAACAGCTAGAGTTTGTCTTCATCCTCTTCACAATTTCGAGTTCTGTCAATTTGGAAATCTAAAACGTATCAACCGATCGGCGGCATTGGGTGCGCAGTCTCACCGTGACTCAGTCAGGTTCATGGCGTTGCGTTAACATTTACGACTGCCGCCTGGAAATCAAGTTAGGGTAAGGAAGCTGATGACTTTTGTCACTTTTCGAGCGGTTTTTTTTGTTGTGAACTGAGAACCAGGCAGGTGCGGAGAAAATAATTCTTGCGGGTTTTATTTGCGCCAACTTGTTGTGATTAGCTTCATGTGTTGGGCTTAATTGCAGGAATTTCAACCCGACAAGCAATCTTGCTTCATTGCTCAAAGCATAGTCCTAATAGAGTTTGATAACCAGGCCATTGATGTCTGCACTTCGCACTGGTCAAACGGTTCCTTAAAAGTTAGAGGGCGCTCATCGATCGTTCTTACGAAACTCACTCGTTCCGTTGTGCCTTACGGGCTCTCTTACGAGCCCAACCAGCAGCCGCATAGCGGCGCATGGTATACGCAGTATGTTATTACCGAAAAAGACAAGGGGGACTGGAACGGCCACTTCTGGCTTATTGGACAGTCATATCCAACCCCGAAGTGTTGAACATCCGAGGTTCTGACTCGCGACCTGACTACGTGCAGTTCCTTTGTCAAGGGATTTTTGCATCAGACTTAACTGAAAGTACAAATGGGGGAGGAGGGCGCCGACCGCAGATCAAGCCAAGGGTCGACAAAGAAGTAATAATAATTTGGCACTTTTTACACGTGATAGATGCCTGCAGTTCGGCCATGAGGGTCACCATTCGCAGGTCGACACTCATCATGTCGACAAGCCGATCATTGCGAATGATGATCTCCATCGTGTGCCCCGTAGCGGGGCGTGAACTAGGACTGAGGCTTGCACCAATTTGTTTAAAGGGATAGCGGACGTTTGCCACGGCCATTGCACTTTACCCTCCCTCCCTCATCCACCTGAGGCCGACATCAAGATAAAGTCGAGCACAAAGAAGGCAGGATCGAGCACATGGGCTGACAAACATCAGTGCCTGCCAAACGCCTTATCCGCGCATGAGGAAACAGGTTTTCACCGGTTCGGATCGCAAATAAATGAGGTCGTAGTAAGAAAAAGCCATTGCGGCCTGACACTCTGTCCTGACAGGTGGACTGACATTTTCTGTTAGTTGGCGGCCTTCCAGTTTGCTACCCTCAGCTAACCCCGATGAGGCGCATCAGTTTGTTCGCAGTGTGGAGGCAGTTTCCAAAGTCAATTGCACTCTCTCTACTACTTCCTAGGCGCCAGTGAACTGTCCGATTCGGTCGGCCGTCTGGTGCGGGAATTAGGCGCAAGAGACTGGCGAAGCTTAACAGCCCGTCTGCGCCGGCCACAAGCAACCTGACACTCCTTCCTACAAATTTGGCAGGTAATTTGCGCAAACTAAAAAGGAGCCGCTGATGCATCGACATGTGGTTTCAAAATCAAAAAGACTTCCCTCGTAAGAGATGAGTGCTTCATTGCGGTTTATTTCATTATTATAATTAGGGGCGTATAAGTGCAGTGTTGGAAACAGGGGTCACTTCTGCAGTCATTGAGATGGAGGGGAGGGGTGAGGAACGTCGTTTTTCCTCATACCACCTACAACGCATTCCATCCTGAACCGGTGTCCGGAAGTTGGAGTGTAGCAACCGAAGGCACGGCCAGCCTGTTAACCTCTCCTGCAATCTAAACGCCGTTAACTATAGGGGCCATGTTACCGATTTTAAAAATCGCATCATTACGATAGCGGGTGTACGGATAGTAAATGCCGAAATTCAGCCATGCCTGCATATTCTCTAATTTTCTTTCCCCTCGAATTCACTATATCAAATCATCTTCTTATATCGCCACATAATAAACATTACTCCATTAGAATCTGACTGCTATATTCTACGTCTCGGCACGCTTAGATCGCGCGACATCGAGCGTTATAAAACGACCAGAGGGGAAAACGCTGTCTAGAGCAAAACGTAATTCGCCAACAACTGGGAGTATCGGAACCCCGACTACTCTCTCATACTCCTACGCCCCAATGACACGTCGGTCCGTGTCTGCGCAGACGTAGGCCATTGCCACCAGGTTGCTAAATTCCTTCGTAGTTCTCGTCAATGTTCTTAACTCACTTCGTTTGGGTTGCAGTTTCTACATCAGTCATGACACCTGCGCCTTCAATCAAGACAGCTTGTGGTTCGTAAGCCTGTATGGTCGGCTTACGTTCTCCCCTCGCTCACCTCACACTACGTCCATGTACCCCCGCGTTTTTCAGTTCAATAAGCTGGGTGCTAGGGCGGAGGGAACTCATATCCCACCGCAACTACCTCCTTCCGGCGACCGTATAAAATCGGAGGCGTAACATGTGCAAGTAAGTGCCAATCAACATTACTAAGGCACCGGCAAGATGACTGACCATGTCTCACTCTGTCTGACTTTCAGATATCGAGTAAGATGAGTTTTGCTAATTACTTTTTACATATTCGCATAATGCTTTCCTAATATTAATGTCAATTTATACTCCACAGAGAATAAGGGAATGCAACATCGAATAAGGAAGAAATTGTGGAAGTGACCGTTAAATAAGCAAGCAAGTAATTTGTATTCGCCTCCACCAAAAAGGACATCAACAGCCGTTATTTACAGGTTAGTATCTGACATCGTTTCGGAAGACTATCATGGGGTTGTCATGCATTTGCAAAATGTCATAAGAAGACGCTTTTTGAAAAAAACATGTTAAGAGATCTTTATCACACGGTAATTCGAAATAGGCCTAGACCGTGCAAGTCAATTTTTACCGGAGATGCGTTTTCGAGTTTATCCCAGCCTCCAAATGCCTTTGAACTCGACATCGATGGGCAAGACAACTGGCATTTCATCGTCTGATTTATGTGGATTTTCAATAATATCCTTCTAATAGTTACTTTATTATTCATCGTTTAATAGAAGACACTTAATACCTGGTTTTTACATAACATTTTGTAGCATTAAGAAGCCACCAAACTACCGCAGATGGTAACTAACCGAATTCAATTGTATAAACCCCTCGCCGTGCGAATCTTCACAGACATTCGCTTACGCAATATTCTGTCTTACTTTTATTTTTTTCAAATTTCTAGTGTATCGCTTATTTTGGCAGACGTTTTTCAGACACGGGGCTTTTAAACCCAGTAGTATTATTGTTATAATCATTAGTCAAACATGGCAAAATTAAAGGCTTGGTGTGTTATTTGACGATGGAAGTTTGGTAAGAACGTTCATTGGCTGCAATCCAACATGTCATAATATATTAATCTTCCTCGCACTTGCCGTTTTTTGCTCATATTTATTTTTGTTATTTATTATATTATTATGCTTTTTATTACGGTTAGTTTTATTAAACTTCCCGCCCCGAAGACTCTTGCAGTTTATTTGGTTTGTGAGATTTTATAAATTTTTGATGCATTATGAATACTTACTAAAGAATTAAAATATGCAAAAATTAGTTAAACTAGAAGTGACTCGATGAACCTTTTTCAAAACATATTACCTACAACGAATCATACCGAACAACTCCACTCAATAGTCAGAACAGACTGTAAGGCAGGTCATGACTGGAATTCTTTTATGCTCATATAGACTACGTGCGCAGCATTTCTGGTAATTTTATTTAATGTCCGAGTTCACAATGCTGCTGATTACTAATCGTCTGTGTGAGGTATTTTCCTAATATAAAACAGGATATGTTGACTCTTTCATTTCATCTTTTACCACAGTTTGCCCTTGTTGACTGTATGCATGAACAGTATTCAATTTGGGGTAGCCTAATGCACAACAGATGGTTATTACGGTCCGCTGGTCCAGGTATGCGGAGCGAAGTTATAAATCAAATTATGCAACAGAAAGTACTCATGTAATAAACATTTGCAATTTAAAACCAAAACTGGCAAATAACAGATTAAATTTTGACATTTTGATTGCGTATCGTCATTAGTCAGGTTTGCGCCACTTCAGGCCTATTTAGTCAGGGAAATCGGAGCTGATCAGAATTTGGCAAAAACAACTAATCTGAAAATGTCCGATTATTTCGTAAACTCATGCGCTGTTTGCCCATCCAACATTTTACCATATTCTTATATATTATTCAGGGAATTAACCAATTACGTTTTTAATTCGCTATTTAGAGCATTTTACTAACTTTCAGACAGTCCTGAGCTTAAAGAAAACTGCAGGATTTGACGCAGAGAAATCATCTATAACATTTTAAAGAACTGCTCTCTTGCCTTGTTTACTTTCCGAGGAAATTAATGCGCAAACTTGGAGTAAATCTTTCGAAACGGGCCCTTTCAGGCACGCTCCAAATTTTGATATGAATATTTGAGCTGTAATCCATCAGCTACTGCCGAATAACCACTTAATATTCACAAACCGCCCACAGGCAGCCAGCAGTATAGATCTGTGCAATGATTTACCGTACTAACAACACAGGTATTAGCTAAAAGCCCAGACACGCATGTTTTGCCGATTCTATGCCGCTGCCTGACGCAGCTGCGAGGGGTTCGGCTCGTCAGCGGGTCCCCCAGCTTTCCCGTCTGTCTTCTGGTGTATGAACTCCAGTTTCAACTTGCCTTGTTTAATTTCCGAGAAAATTAATGCGCGAACGTGGAGTAAATCTTTCGAAACGGGTCCTTTGAGGCACGCTCTAAGTTTTTATATGAATATTTGAACTGAAATCCATCAGCTACTGCGGAATAACCGCTTAATATTCACAAACCGCCAAAAGGCAGCCAGCAGTATAGATCGGAAATTAAACAAGGCATGTTAAAACTGGAGTTCATATAGCAGAAAACAAACGGGAAAGCTGGGGGACCCACTGACGAGCCGAACCCCTCGCAGCTGCGTCAGGCAGAGGCATAGGATCGGCGAAACACGCGTGTCTGGGCTTTTAGCTAATACCTGTGTTGGTTGTACGGTAAATCATTGCACACAACTGCTCTCTTATTAGAGGACACTCCGCTCACATTATTTTCGAGTGTACGAAAAAGGCGCAGTCTGATGGAATAAGGTTAGGGTAGTATGGCGAATGCAAAGGAACCTCCCAGCAAGGCTTCTTTAAGGACATTTCAGTGGATTTTGCGACGTTAGGCCTGGCTTTGCTATGGTAAAAAAACGCCCCACTTCGATAGTTCGGGCTTTTTTTAAATTGCGTAATCTAGACGGTAAAGTCGCTGACTGTAAAACTCCGAATTGATGGTCCAGGTCCTCTCAAGCAATTCATCATAGATAATTCCCGCTATGTCCACCAGACACACAGAATCCTCTACTCATAATGATAACCAGGTTTGGTTCGCGGTGTAGCGTGCTTGTTGGGGCTTAGCTATTCTGTTCTCTGTTTTATTTTCGGATTTAACCACCGTTTTTATCGTTAGTAAGAATAACCTCCAATTATGGCTTACTTAGGGCCAATCATAAGACACACAACTGACTCAACTAAAAGAAGGCATCAAAAATGTTCATTTTTGTGAGCATGACACTATGTTGTCTTACGGTTGTAAGCAATCGCACGTTAGTTCAAGTCCAACATTATGGGCAATTCATGCAAACATTTGGCTGAGAAAACAAAGTCATATACGAAGTGAATACATCAATCAGGACAAAATTTTAAATAATTAAAATGCGCGCTAACTCACAGGACAGCCCACCAGTAACATTACAAAATTGACAAATTTCTGTTTTTTCTTTATAATAAGTTTATGTTTTTGGAGAGATATTTTTTCTGACAACCGCGGAATACTGATTGAGGTGTTAGGTCCCATCTATGTTGCTGTTTATTTTGTTCGACGAAAATCAGACGTTTTGTGTACGTGGTGGACATCAATAGATATTCGCAAAGCACTTCAATCATATGCAGTTCGCTCAGAAATTCAACGCATTTGTGGATTAAGACGAACCTGGCATCGTGCCTATGCGAAGGCCTTACTCTCGCACTAAAAGATGGAAAACTAGCCATCTTAGAAATAAATAGAATAAAAACTATGGTAACAAAAGGTTACTAGTACTTGTGTTGATTATTGTTGCAGCATATCAGGTAAACTCGTCCTATCTGTTCGCATCGCTAATGCATGCTTTGGTTCGCTCCCTATTGCCATTCGCAGTTAAATAAGAAGGTAAGTTGTATGGCAGAAACTGCCCAGTATTTCCAAACATAGCCCATGCTTAAGAATACAGCTAGGAAAACATACTAGCAAATGCCAGGGGACTTCAAAGCAATCAAAATCGGCCCCTCTGTCCATCGCGCATCAAGTTAAACGGTCTAGCACTGTGCCGTGAACCCACTCCATCGTCTAAAAAATCCAACATTTAACCAGCTTTGCAAACAGATTGCCAAGTGTATACGCTGAAACTTTTCCGAATCCATCAACAGTCCTATTTACTACCAAATCCTAGAGCACCCTCCTAAATGTCTTTAAACCACACCCGTGCCTTCTGCGTACTCACAAGCAGCCTTCCTTGTCTTTGCCATGTCACGATGTCATTATGTTCTTCTAAGTAGTTTCAATCTAACGAGGTTCTTACTGGTCTACAAACACTTGACATGCCGCCTCCTACTCTTTTCGAACTCACACAATGAATGTCATCCGCAAATGCGTCAAACGTCAGAGAGCATTCAAGCGTAGAATAAGCGAGTGTGTCCCAGCCCCGCATTCGTCACTCGAAGTAAGTGTGGCTATGCAATAACTGCCTTATATCAATTATGACGTTGACGAAAAGTAAGCTCTGTGTTTGCTAGCAGTTATGCATTTGTCACTGTTTATTATCAGGCATTTTTTCTCGTCGGATTAACGCATGTACCAGAAGAGTCTTCCTAAATCTTTGCGCCATTTAATGATTTTATCTACCGTACCTGAATATTTTTGAGCGTTACTGCAGTCGTGGTTGAACCGAATGCTGTCATATTCATACAGTTTATCATTTGTCGTTTAATTGGGCTAATACGTTAAATCAAATTTTTGCGCCATTTGATTAAGGTTATGCAAACACTCAGTGCATAACATAAAGTCCCCCTCAAGTGGACGTACCCAAATTAGTAACCAGATAGGTGCTAATTGGTTCACAGCCAAATGTACGATCCACAAAAATCCAAATTGTAAAAGTAGTTTCCCGCAAAAAATACCAAATCCATGCTAGCATTCAAGGTCATAAATACCTGTGAGAATTATTCATGGCCGACCCGTGTACAGGAAATTGTGAGAGCGCGTGTGATGAAGGATTAAATAATCGTTTTGCTCGAAATGCCAGTGGAAAACCAGTGTTTTCGGCAAGTCAGCATCAGGCCAATACACTTACTCAAAAATTGAAAATATGAGAATTTCACGGGGTTTATGAGTGACACGGGGACCATTAATACTCATGGTGAGATCGGCGGGTTATAATCATTGGGGCAGGATGAGGGATGACATGGGCTGTGAGTGATGCTTATAGTCGGATACGTGGAGTACGCATCACTGGAACGAGGAGGGTTTGAGGCGGACGTAATTACCAGCTAAGAGTGGACGTTTACCAGGAATCATAGAGCGCTTGATTTAACGTCTTCTGGCAGCATAGCTCTGGATTCGCTAGCCATATAGCCACGGTTTCTGCTGTAGGTAGTACCTGTTGACACAAGCAATGTTGCCCACCATTCGAATTTGTCTGCAAAACAGCTTAATAGGATGTTTGGCTTTTTCATGTGTCGGCTGATGTAGGCGACAGAACGTATGTCTGAACTTATGCATACCCACGACTCTGTGATCCTTTACGTCGAACTATAGAGTAAGATAGGACTCAAAGGCACGCATGCAGGCTCTAATAAATGTCTCTAAGTTCACTTAAAATCGCACAGATGGTTTAATGACCACGTTTTCGCAAACAAACGAGTCTTAGAATAAGACTGTCTCCTGGCATGTTATAGATCCCAAAATATCCCAGGCTAAGGAAAGATTAGTTTTTAAGTGTATTCACAATTTCCGATCTTTTGCAAATTAAGAAATCACTCAACATCGACCTTCTTAAGTAAAGGTCGTCCTTTAAGTAAAGGTTGTGTATTCTCAATCAGACTTGTTATTTTCATAAAAATAATATAGCTGCTCCGTAAATTACGGTTCGGTTTTCTCACTCACGATCAATTTGCAGCTAAATGTCTTCTCCTATTATCTCTCTAGGCTAACTCTTTTTAAATCTTCCATCCGTTAATTATTTAATTTTAGCGTGCTTTCAGTCTACGGTTATAAGTAAAACAGCATGTATATATATACCATTCTACATTAGCTCGGCTAACCCATCAAATGTCAACCGAAATTACGAAATGCGTTTTCGTTTCGAAATGACTAATTAAGTAGGATTGTAAAAGTAATCTTCGTGCAGCAGAATTCTACAATACTTCAGTTACCTCAGGATGTCGGCTGTTGAATGAATTTTTTCCGTCGGTGTGCAAAAACCGTACCCTGTAAAAACGACTGTTTATTTGGTATGCGTTTTTCTCATTGATTTTCAAAGCCCTTAAAAATTTAATTTTTTATGGAAAACATCTATAAAAAGGCTAATCCAACTGTACATTCGCTAGGTAATTACATTTTCTTCGAATTCTAGGCTCGAACGAAGAGTATAATACAGTTTTAAAAACCTTTTTTTATTTCACGGATAATTTTGAATCCGGCCTGCCGTTATACTTGCATTTCGGGTTCCCAAACTACAAGCTGTATATTTTCCGCGTGTGGTAAACCATACATTTCTCTACGGTACTAAGAGGAGGCTACATGCAGTTTATAAGATTTAGCAGTGGATTCGAGTCATATTGTTATCTTTACATACCACATTAGCAACTGCAGAGACATAACGTTTTAGAAACGGCCATTTCACATTATTAGAACATCTCACATTTAGCAACTTTTTCAAAATCCAACTGTATCCTTACTTCGGGTATAAAATTAGAACAAGTCATAATTGTCTACCGAATGGTTGAACGGATGAATATTTTTTATGCTTTTTTACGATGAAATATAATAAAATTTATAAGGGCTTTGAAAATCAATGAGAAAAATTCATGCCATACAAGTATTCATTTTTTGCGGAGTGTGATTTTTGCATGCAGTCAAAAAGAAGTTCATTCAAACGCCGGCATCCTGAGTTAACTGATTTATTATATAATTACGCTGCCAGATGGCCATTTTTACAACACAGCTTGAGTAATCACTTTGAAATTAAAACGCACTTCGAGATTTCAGTTAACATTTCATGAGTTAGCCTATTTACTGGTTCATGTCCCCTTTACTACGTTTTGGCGACAAAAAGGTCAAAGAATGACGATATTACAAATACTAATTTTCGTACTGAGCTAGCCATCCTAAATTCTCCGTTTTAAATAGTCGACCGATTTCGAGCTGCTAATCAATCACTGAAGTATGAACGTTGCCGATCATCTCAGAGATTCGAGTTTTTACGGAACACTGCATTGGCTGCTCAAACGGGCTGCTGTTTTTTCCAGCACTACCAACAATCTCATGTACCACTGAGTTTGTTAAGCCACTTTTAAAACATATTCTATTCAAAGCAGCGCTTTCGAAGTACTCCCAGAAGGTCATCAGTTTTTTCGTCGAGCAGTTTTCTTGCTACAAACTCTTGGAGTAAAATTTGATATCACGAACTTTGACCGGCCTTGAAATGCTTAACCTACCGCATTCTCTTCTGTGTGTGCTCACCTCTTGACTGTCACGAAGAAATGCGTCAGCCATCAAAGGCCCTTTCAGATGTGGAATGATTTGTTATATACCGGTCTCTCATTCGTTACTCACAGTTTGTGGAATTTTTCGAAAACCCAATTAAGTCGGTTTTGGCACTTATATTGGCGCACGACAATCTCTTTGATTTCGACCGTAGTACTGAACATGACTTCCTTTATTACGTTCGAATTTCGAACGTTCCACCCCCTTGTAACTGCAACATTACTAGGTCAGGGGATGGATAACTAATTTTGCCGTCCAGTGGTCTCTTTGTTGGGAATTCCAAAACTTGAAACACCTTATTCTTAATTAATGGGCTTTCAGGAAGAGCTGTTGCAGGTTAAGAATTTTTTCAGGATTGAACTTACATCAGTCCGACCGAGCACTTGCATTTGGGGGTCTGACAGGAGGATTTTCGTAATGATTATTGTGACAAAACCGGACGATTCAGCATTCTAATTTCCAGAAATGTCTTACGTTAGACGCAGTCTTGGGTGTGGAGAACCTTCACAGTAATGGAGACGTACACCTGAGAGAGACTAGGGAAGCCGAAATTGATGTTGCCAGCCTGATCTAGCCTCTAAACAATAATGAAATGCAGTGTGATGCTCATGAGCTGACGTTGGAAAGTGATGGTGGAGGAAGTCCAAAAGCGGCTTTTTTGACGTCTGTCGACATTCAGTGGCTTCACCGACGGGACCGGACTTCCGACTGCTAGATTTTAGCAAGCTGCTTTGTGATTGAATACGCTCTAAATGAAACCTGTTGTGCTGAGCATAGGTAGCCTGCACAAAGTCCATTTATACATCAACTTGTATCAAGCAGAATATGTCGAGGGTTGAGTGATACGAGGTATTTTGGAACGGTTATATTTTCGTCATGAACTCTGGTCTTCATGTTAGCCCGGGATAACAAACATTTCTCGGTGAGTCCAGTAGATCAAGCCCGTACTTTTGTTTTGCAAGCACGACCGGGTTATAATTAAGTTCCGTTTCACTAGGGGAAGCTACGAGAAAACGTGTGGGTCAAAAATGATTATACGTATCCTTTGAACTAAGTGGTCTATTTAATGCCTGTTTCTATGTGGCCTTGGATGAGATAGAAGACAGTGATAGGTAAAATAAATGTCTATGTTGCTGCAGTAATGAGTGCATCGTTTATGCTGACCTTTATGCAGGTCCCCGATAATAAGCTCTCCTTGATTGTGTCTGCGGATCTAGTTCATAAATTTGCTTGTTTAAATAACACTAATCTTATTTAACTTTAATATCTTGAACAGCAGCTACACCTTGATTTCTGTCATACTGGAGCACGCTTGTATTTTCCACGTCGAGATACAAGATGTCTTGCTTTTTTACCTTTTTGAATCATGCATATAAACTCTAGTTCTAGTATCCTAGCAGGTTTAAGCCGCTAAGACTTTCGCTGACCATTGCCGAGTCAAAATGTCGGCAGGAATCTCGCCGAGTTCATATTCCCTAGGTTAGATATTTGCATAATAAAATACGCTCGTTGTTGCAATAAGCGCTTTTATCCCCTTATAAGCGGCCAAATGCTCAGTTTATGACCGATCCCATGGAATGTCAGCTGAAATTCCGAAATGCACTTTCCACCAAGAAGGATTCCTTAAGTAGGTTTGCAAAATTAAATGTCTTTCAGCATAATCCCATTACATCTTGTACATCCAAGGGTCTTGTCTTTCAAATACACTCGGTGTTGACCGTTAACGAAAACTGCACTCTTTAAAAATGGTTACTCGAATGGTGTGCATTTTTCCTATCGCTGTTTTGCGTTCTTATAAATTTCACATATATTTTAAAGAATCAAGATTTAAAATATCTCATCTGGTGCATACCTGGTGGTTAATTAGGACTTTTTTCAACATTCAACTCGTGGGATGCGCATGTTATAATTTCGAAAAGGTTAACAGTTTTGATTAATTTGCGGTCCGTTGTGACAATGCCTTTGAGCTGAAGGTCTTCAGAATACGTGTTACATACCTTAAGTTAACGATAGTTACGTATTTTCCTATACGATCAAAATAATACTAAAAAGGGGACGCATAAAATGTGACATAAGTGTGGACTACGTTAAATAGTTCATGAGGAGCATTGGAGAACGAACCGGAAAAATTCTATAAAATGGACAATTTGTGGTTTTAAAAAAATTCATAAGAGGAAACTTTTTTAAACTTAAAGTTTACGTTTTACGAGAACAAAACTTGACTGGGTCGTACTTTATTACCAAAGGAATACATAAATTAATATTTTTGTGCATGCTTTGTATAAAATATATTTGAACTTATAAAGACAATGAAAATCACCTGACAAATGCATACATTTTAAGCAGTCTTTTTAACAAATACGGTTTAGGCAGGCGGCTGAAAAGAGATGCATAAGAAAGTCGATATCCTAGCGCGCGAGGTATCATGGAATTCTGACGCATGATAATCCATATTTAAATCCAGCTTAAGCAAAACTTACTAATAGAGAGTTCATTTTAGAATTTCGACTAACATTTATTGGGATCGGTTGCTTGCTGGTTTGATGTCAAAGCCAGCTTTGACATAAGGACCCAAACGTATGTTTATCGTACTAAATAGGATTTTAAAAAACGAATTATAGTCTTCAACGGTTACCGGCCTTCTACTGTGTATGCATATTGGCAGTTTGTTTTTGTGTTAAAACGGATAAATTTTAACGATGCGCATTGCTATTTAGCGCCATATCACGAGTGGGTATTTTCAGTGGCTTAAAAAATAAAATAAACCATTTTTGAAAATAGTGTTTGAAGGATTTATAAGAGTGCGTTGTTGTTTCTAGATCATTACTGATTATTGGTTATTTCATCTCGGTTTAAGGTTTTGAAGATCAAAGCTCTAACCATGGTCTCTTTAGTAAACATGATAGGCTTTCTGACGCTCACTCCATGGACGCAAACGATGTCTACTCAGGCCATGACCTTTTGTAGTTACGCATTAATTATTAGGCCTTAAAATGTTCAAACGTGTAGATGCAGCCAAGGAAACCACTGGCCAACACTGATTCAGTGGTGTCTTCTTAGCTATCATGAAATAGTTTGTTAAATCACCATCGTTGATGCAAAACGTGTTTCTGATTACTTTTGTACACTGCCATAGATTGTGTTTCGGGTATGTGGGCAAGGTGGAGCCGTCCATCCCTCCCACTGGCTCATCCTTCAACCCAAAATATTTGCAGGATTTTCACCCCGATCTTATTTTCATGTTTTGACGGTTCATTACGAAATAATTACTGCAGCGCTAGCTATTTCAATTCGTTGGGTCACAGCCTAAAATATTGCATCTTCGAAATAGCTGTTTGCATAAGGATTCAGCGTTTCGTGTGTATGCGATACCAGATGCAACGGACGTGACTTAAATCGGGGGTTCTGATTGCTTTGTAAAAATATCATCTTTGTTCAATACTCAAATGCATGCATAAAACGGTAACTTTACTTCTTGTTTAATGAATAAATGAATTTAAACATTATTTACTCCTGAGCATTATCAAGTCACACTTGATCATTTCTAGCGTTTTGAGGTTACAGATCAAACCTTCATTGGCAAATAGCGCCAACAGATTCAAAAAGGTCGCGATGTCATTTCAGGCCGACTCCCGATCTTCGATCAACCTTATCCTGACCACGGACTGGGCGATGTCGGGACTCAAACTCGTGTTCATACAGTTAGGCTGCAGGCATTTTATCGCTTA
>CACRXP010000332.1:49924-68815 GCA_902702965.1 Spirometra erinaceieuropaei | reverse complement strand
CGTGTGCTTCCATCATAATAGAAAGTTTCTGCTAACTTTGTACTTAATTGATATCTCTAAAGCTAGTCGAGATGACTACATTCCAGTCAGTTCAGTGCCCTATACGTTTGTTCATGCTGGCGTGATACGGAAACTGGCGATGGCCATGTTCCCGTTTGTAAACACCCAAAACCTGCCCTTTCATCCGCACCCAAACTGTCACGTGCAAGACACCTTGATATCGCAAAACTTCAAAAAGCAAACCGGTCGTGGCGGGAGCATATGAAATTCGTTCTTGGTTTGAGATCGGAACCGAAGGAGACGAGACCATTCAATGATGTCATCAGCCTGCGAGGCGTCGCAGAGACTGGATGGCGGAAAAATCTTACAGTTATCTGCCTGCTGGATCTGGTCGGACTCCGTTAAGATTATTTTTTTCGTCCATTCCGAATGAGTGACGGCAGAGCCAGCTAAAGATAGCCGTCAAAGACAGTAGGTTGAAATAACGAAATCTGCGGAACAGATTTCACATGTTTGCGGTATTTTGAAACTGTACCAAGCTGTCTGCCGAGTTAGGGGTAACCCCACAGCGCTTTCTTTGATATGCAGATAGCAACATTAAATCCCACACTTTAAGGTTTTTATGATCGTGTCACCTTCAATACTCGCACTGATGTCTCTGTCGATCACATTATGATCAACCACCTCAAGCTTTTTTGTGTTTAAAAGTGGAGCTCGGTTGTCAGGTTCAGATCATATTACGTTACTGGGGGGTTCCGAAAATCCATTTCGTCCCTAGCCGTGCACTGGTAACCAAACCTGAGAGAAAGGTTATGGTTTGCAACACGTCTGCACAAAACATTCGCTTGCTTAACACTTACATATGCTATCCCCGTTTTCTTTAAACAATCGAACGCTGACCATGTTCATCCTAAAACGTTTTTAAATGAAATGTTTAATATTTGCCGTCCTCTTGATACTGTAATGGTAAGACAGGATGGAATTTATTCCCCTTATCTAAAATTCTTAAGATGCGAAAAGGAACTCCCCAACAAACTAGACTTACATGACCGCCTTAAGGAGGTTGCCATCTTACTAAAAACTGAGATTGCCGGATTAAATGACCCGTTTTATCTCTTCTCCCTCCCTTTCTTCTTCTCCTTCCTCAGCTGAAATTTGAAATAGTTTTAGGCATCTCACTGGCCATCATGGCATACTGGTACACATGGATGCTGACTTAGACTCCTTAAACAAAAATTTTATCTTTGGTCAAATGACTCTCATCTTCTTTCAAGCAACATATCTCTAGTCCCATGTGTCTTCCCACGCGTGTCTGTGGCAACAGTAGAGCTGCCGGGCCGGATAGTGTCTCCCCTTTTCTTACATTTTGCTGTTCTCAGATAGCCCCGGTGTTGACGCGTCTTATTAACATGTCTTTCTTGGAGTCCAAGGCTCCTGACGCCTGGTGTAGAGTGAGAATCACTCCTATCCCTAAAAAATCGGCCAATTTTGGTCCTAAACCTCTTCGTTTACTTACTTGCTCTTGTTCTTCTTACTTGCTCTTGCCCTGGATATTATAAAGTCATTCTTTTCCAGTTTTTCCAACCCTTTACAATTTGCATATTAAGCTAAACGTTGTGTCTTCGATACTGTTGCTCTTATGGCCCAATCTGCCCTAAGATGACTAGATAAGAGTTGCCGCGAGTACGCCTGGGCTTTTCCTAAGTACTCTTCCGCCTTCAATACCGTCCCACATCCTTTTCTTGCCAAAACATCCACATGTAGCTCTCAAGGCTGAGTTGCCTCTGGATTGTCCCGCCTTCAATTTTTCCAATCCGGCAAGCGAAAATCCACGGTCTTTCCCAATGACTGTGGTGTTCTTCAAGGTTCTATTTTATACCCTCACCTCTTCTCCCTCCACACTGATGATCCAAGATCCCCTAAAGATAGTCTACTAGTTAAGTGTGCTGCCGAAGTGGTTATTGGTCACCCTCTCAAAAATCAGACACATCTACAATCTTTGAAGGATGGCCTTTACCATGTCTGCGTATGGTCGCAGGAAAATGGTCTTCTAATGAGCAATCAAAAATCAGTTCAATGTTTTTTTTGCCGACTGCGGCCCTATCCTTATCCTTAATCCTTACACATTCTTCAAAGCGAGGTATGCACTTTCAGGTATGTTGGCGTTAGTCTGTCCGCAAATCTGTCATTTTGCCTACATACTGAGCCCCTTTCCTCTAAAGGTCGTAAACTTTTCCCTTATATTCGCGTTAACGTTCTTATCACACATCTCAACATTTACACTAGCAATTCATGGATGCCTGTTTTCTTCCTCTTATTCTTTGTTTTTCTCCTCTCCTTTTTTCTTCTTCGCTCAAAAAAATCTGTTAATTTTGAAAAAATTCCTTTTAATTCTTTTTTCTGCTGCCGGCATCTTTTATGTATTTCGAGTTGATATTATCCTACAACGACATTTTAAAACAGTGAAGCGATTTGAAGGCCGAATGCCGGGTGACGTTGCCCATCCCTTGCATTCTAAACTAATCTCTGTGTGGTCTTGCCGCTTCATGCGCCACGGCTTTCGACTTATTTCTTGTCGTACATAGGCATATAAACATGCTGTATTGCCACTTCTGGCGTGCTATCTTACGTGTGAAGAGACCGAAATGTAGAAGTTAAGATTCGAACAGTTTCCATAACAGCCGTTCCTTTTCGTGTTAAATTTTCGGCTCTTGGGTGATTTATTAACTACTTTTCTGTCCACAGTGAATGTAGCCCATTTTTGTTGAAAACCTCAAATTTGTTAATTCAAAATAAAACTAATTCCTCTCTTTCTCTCTAGGCTGACAAATCGGATGAGGTTGAGAGTTGCCGTGGGCAATTAGAGCGTCCTCTGAACATCGATTACCAACCCATTATGCTCTGCAGTAGAGTTTTATCTCTCTGCAGTCTACGCTCCGCTATGTAACCAGCTTCAAGTGATTAAATCGTCAGTTTAACACGGCGACTAGGCAACAACGGATCCTATGGAGGGTGGTATTGCCATTGGAATCTTTTGTGGACATTCTGGTACTTTGGCTGCATGAGAAAGTGAACAACTGCTGCTGAGATGATGATGTCCAAGTTGGGTTCGGACAGCCTGGTACCTGTCCACAAGACGGGAGATGGGACGAAGTCCGAGAAATATTGCGGCATAAGTCTTATCGACGTTGCTGTGAAAATCTACACTGTCGTCATTCTCAGACGATCTGTTGCGGTTATGCGGTGAGAATGTGTGGACTGTCTGTAGGCTACCATCGTACGGTCAGATCCCAAGTTGTAAGGAGAAGACAGAGGACGCCAGAATGAGGGTTTTACTGTGCACAGAACCCGGAGTTGTCCTCTCGGGCGGCAGTGACCACTGGCGAAGCCGGGACTGGTGTTGCCTGCGTCCAGTCATGCCTGAGAGTCAGTCACTGGGACAGTGGTGGCAGCCGCTTTTGTAGGCTCGTGGGCCAAGCTCAAGTGGTGTCCATTTAGCGTGGGTTAGGGGTTGTGTCCCAGTGGCTTGTTTTGATGGTTGCAGGGGTGGCGCGTTCAAGTGGCGCATGGGTGGCCGCGACACCCTGAGGACGCAATTGCGTTCGAGCTGAGATCGGTCGAGTGGCTTCAGGAGAGCTCGTCTGGGACGGCTCGCTGCAGGGGGTGAATGATCTTGAGGCAGCGAGGTCTTGAACAATGGCACCCGACCGGTCAAGATGACTGCCCGCCGCAGATCTCAGAGTCTGCCTGACTCGATTAAAAAACCGGGTTTCGAACTGGGGATGGATGAATGGACCAGATATTCGCACTGCGACGCATTCCTACATTCCGCTTTGGCTACCAGCAATCAAGCTCAGTCTGGTTACCGATAGGATGAAATATTGTTGTGACCTAAACAGTAAGTGTTCAGTAAAGTGGCCAATATGACGCACGTCATGAACAACTACAACATTCACAAGCACAATTGCGTAAGAACGCTATATCGAAGCTTTGATACACATTGCAGCGAACTAGGGGACAAGGGTATCAAATCGAAATAATTTCGATGGGTGCTCAGAGTAAACGGCCAACTTTTGTATGCACCAGTAAGACGACAGACCCGACTTCAACGGCCACAAAGTTTGGCAAGCGTTGCCATACGTAACGAACGTTTTGGATGCTGTCAATTGTTTGCACACAGCACTTTTAGTTGGAGTTGCGCGCAGACCAGAAGCGATTATCTGGCGCCAGGTAATGAGACCGAAAGACTCACTGCCACGACAAGGAACGTCGGAGGTCGTTTACTGGATCTGCTGCAACCACAGGCAAGGTAATTACGTCGGATAATCAGAGGGATTACTTCGGACGCAGATATACGAACACGCAGAGGCAGTAAGAGGAAAGGACACTAGCTCTCAGGTCGCAGCTCGTTCGATGCGGTCACGTCATACCTTCGGATTTGATAATGCAGAAGTTCTCGCAAGTGTTACAACCGCGTGAGCCGCGAACTGCTTGAGTCATGGTCCTCCGGCCCGTAGTCAATTACTAATCGGAATGACCTCCGGCGTTCTCATATTCAGCACTCATGGTTTGCCTGGGCACGCGGGGAGTGCACGGGTGGCCAGCAGTCCGAGTGACGCAAAGTCGGACTGCAGAGCAGTCGGCATGCCAAGAATCAACAACGATCATTAAGTTACAATAATTAAGGACTTGGAAACGGACCTACGGTCCTGACCGCCTCAAATACAATTCCAGCAATAAAATCGAGAGCTATCAATCATAGTATGCATGCCGTTGTGTGGAAACTGCGTCCTGTACTTCCTGGGCCTCACAAACCTCACTCCTTAATTTGGCGACACATAAATGCCTGCATTTTTCCTCTCATTCTTTACTACTCTCCAATTATGTTTCCTGTCTTGCTTCAAAAAGATATCCCCATTTTAAGCGTGTTCTCCGGATGCTGTTTTCTGCTGCCGGTGTGTCTTATGTCTTTTTAGCCGATATATTTATTTAACGATATTGCACGGCGGTCAGGCAACTTGCTGAACGAATGCTGGATGATTCTATCCATTCCCTTCACCCTAAATTGATTGTTCTTACGTCTTTTCACCCCAAACGCCACGGTTTCCGGCATACTAACATTCAGTATTACCATCTCCAACACGATACCTGAGGTGTAGATAGACCGAAGTCCAGAAACTGGGATCTGAACCGCTTTTATAACAGTTGTACAGTTTCATACAGGCCCAATAAATCCCTCATTACCAATTAATGTGTATTCTGTCTATGTCAATGAAGGGCTTGTTGGCTGAATAGTTTGGAATGGTACTTTTAAAATAAAGCGCAGTCTTCTCTCCCTCCATCTATCTCATGCATGCCTCACATTGTTACTCGAAGACTTATCTTCATCTCCTTTCAAAGCACACCAGCAGTGTTCATTCAAGTTGCCCTGAAGTAAGTGCTATGGAATTCTGCGACCTTTCCTCAAAATCGCAGACTTTACGTTTGACAAAATCTTCTTGATTTGCACAGTATGCGCACCTGCATTCGGATCAGCGTAATTTTTCTAGTACTTGACGGTTTCGTGATCGCAGCCAGCCTGACTAATTTACTTATACGCTGTTCATTCATTAGAATGCAGTGTTGAACCTATTTCTACTTTGTGTTCAATGATAGGGATCAACGTCACTGCATCTCGCTTGTGTATACATAAGTATCTAGCATCGGTGCCCGCGGAACATCAATGCGTGGGCCATGATTTCGATAACTCTGTACTGGATTGTTATCATTTTCTTCGGCAGGTGCATCTCCGCCTAAAGGACGGTTATGATTGTACTTATGACGTCCTGCAAATCTGACCTCGTCGATCTGTACTGGTTTTCCGGTTTTCCCATTCAGCTTTCCTCTCCTAACGACAGATAACCTTTCGAGGCAGACTTCTCAACAGTAGTTGAGCTGATCAACCACAGTGTTTGATAATCTACCTGTAAGTTTTCGCACTTCTTTCAGTGGCATCGTGTTGTTCCAGAGATAAACCAGCTCTAAGAATCTCACAGAGTTTTAAATTACAGCGGAGGTTACCGTTTAAAGCACAATAATGAAAGAATTCGTCGCCTTGATTGCTCGAACAGACAGGCAACCCTTTCTTCCGCACCTCAGTACCGACACATTCTGTACACGGACCTTCCCGTTCGTGAACATCAGCGGCCGATTGCACTTATACCAGGATTTATTCTCTGCTAAGAGACCGTGTTTGAGATATCTTGACGTCACTTCTTCGCTATTCACCGCTTCAGCATAAAACTTTCGTAACAACATGTTGAATGGGTATGCTGAAGAAGGAGCAAAAGATGCGGGTAGGAATTACGCTATAGTGGCACCGAGAACGTCACTTCGGGCTGGGCCATTATTCCTTCCACTCCGCACAATAGCAGGGTTTGTTTGATTGCAGAAAGGGCTCAGAGATTAAGTGGCAGAGCAGTGTGAATCCTAACGAGTAGAAGGAAACTACGGTGGAGATTAGTTTTGCCTACATGATTAGCTTTGAAACAGATACCTCGTTGTTGCTTGATATGATCCTGCACTAAATTCTTTATTAAGATGATACGGTAAGTTTATAAAATGAGGATGCTTTATAAGTTCGAAAAAAAATGTTGGCAATTCGTGTCCACCATAAATGGACGATGACGAGTACACCCGCTGCAGTTCTCAGTTGCTTCGCTTTTTTAATGCGTCGGAGGACATGACCTTGTGAAATCACCTATTCGCCTCGGATATATTTTTAAATATACCCGAGACGATGGTCTGATCCTCTGCATTGACTGGTTGACCTCAGTTCCGATTTTTAATGCAAGCATTGAGTCGCAGTCTGCGTCTGACCAAAGTGGCCGGCATGTTTCCCTACGAAGTTCCCGCGTCGGTTTGAGTTCGTCGAATTGACTCAGAAAATTAGTGAATTTTTGCTGGCTTCTGTGAGGCAATGTTTTTACTTCAGAATTTCCCGTTTTAGCATAAATAGTCTTAATGACTTCTGAAGACCTACCTATTCACCGGTGTGATCCCCGAATAAAATTAAATCTTCCCTATCTTTGACCCTGTAACCGTTCTTTTTGAAGTTCGCCACAGCGACGTTTGGGGGGTCTGAAGTGAGTTTTCCAATGGTCTGTTAGAAAACGTGAAATATTTAAATTTGAGCCTCTAAGGCGTTAACAACAGCTTGGTTAAAATCATTGAAAAAGGCTCGGAATTTCAACAACTATTGTATCAGGGAATTACAAAGGCAAAAGTATGCGTTTGGTATGCTATCATATGTTTAGTTTTTCGTGAGCAAAAAAGATTACAGTTAATGAAATTTAAAAGGCGTTTGAAATTTTTGTTTCACCATTAGGCAAGAACTCCATTTTGCTTGACACAAAGAATCATTGATGAGTTGCATTGACACAGAGTACTGTGTTATGGCATGGGAAAACTGACAGGTGTAATGTGCCAGCCTTAAGAATAGCATAAGCTGCCTATGCCGACGGAGGCAGTGGTCATACGGTTAGTCAACCCAACTTTGCGCTCGCGCAAAGCGTTTGCGTATGCGTCAAGGCTCCCCTGGGGAAAGGCAAATCCCGCATATATGTTCGCACCCGCCACGTCGCGTTACGGCGAAGAAACAGGGATAGCTAATGTCCAGACACTTTCCCCCACCGCCCCCCCGTAAGCCCCTTACAGAACTAGACTCTGACCCCTGACCTCTGAACTCCCCTCAACCCTCGCCCCCATGCTGACTTTTCTTGGCTATTTAACTCTTGTTATTCTACCCTCCCTTGTATTACTGTACAGGCCCGATAATTAAAAATCGAAAGTGTACGCTTGCTGAACTCGACTTCTTAAATGTTTATACGGGCATCCTCGTTGAACTTAATTTCCTTATCATTCGCACAGCGGTGTTGTCGAGTCTTGACTACCGGCGTTTGTTTCGAGGATGGCTTCCATACCTTCTTAGTATCCATCTGGCGATGGAGGGTGTAGAACTCCTTCTTGATTTTAATGGCCATCTTTTTCACAAATCGGTATTTGCTGACAAGGAGCTGTCGACATTTTTGAATCTTGGTTCTCGGCGTGGGTCTTCACTGTGTCGTTTCGATTTGCGTCTGTTTGATCTGCGGACAAAAACTGAATAGAAACACTGGAAACAAATGCGCATTGGTGTCTGTGGTGTGAAATCTAAAGTGGCATTTTCACCTAGACTTGTTGAGGCAGGCGGTGTGAGTGTGCGCATTCTGAGCACCACAATAATCAGGGCTAATCCTAGTGTTGTAGGGTAAAGATGAAATGCCCCAGAATGAGGGGTTTATTGTGCACAGAACCCGGATTTGTCCTCTCGGGCGGCAGTGGCCACTGGCGAAGCCAGGGCTGGTGTTGACTGCGTCCAGTCATGCCTGACAGTCCCTGAGATAGTGGTGGCAGCCGCTTTTGTAGGCTCGTGGGCTAAGCTCAAATGGTGTCCCATTAGTGTGTGTTGCATTTACCGAGGGATGGTGTCCCAGTGGCTGTTTTGATGGTTGCAGGGGGTGGCGCATAGGTAGCCGCGACACTGTGAGGACGCAATTGCGTTCGAGCTGAGGTCGGTCGAGTGACTTCAGGTCAGCGCGTCTGGGACGGCTCGCTGCAAGGGGTGAATGACCTTGAGGCAGCGGGGTCTTGGACAATGACGCCAGACCGGTTACGATGGCTGCGCGCTACACGCTGATCCCAGAGCAGAAGCTCACCTTTCCATCAAGTCACTCTATAACTCATTCGATTTAGCTTATTTCTAATCGGAGTTTAGTACCTTTATGATGGCTGACTTTGTCTATGATGAATGAAAGGCACAACTTTTGCTTCAGTGGTGTTAATTAGCATGCCTCGATAAGAGTAACTGCATCGCGTGTGTTGAAATCTGGAGAAAGTAGGACACCGGCTCAAAGTACTGCTGCTGCCCGAAAGCAAACTTCAACCCTTAAGGGGACGACAACTGCATGAACTGCAACCTGCTCGAATATGAGTGTCATGGTCGCATGCGAACTGCGACACACCATTCACGTACCGGGGGCAAATCCCTGAAACAACTGATTTCTCACGGTAATCTCGAACTGTCACAATGACCCCCAGGAGTGTTTGAGGGGAGATCGTCACCCAGACTGCAGCGCATAGGTCAGTGAAAGCATTTAAACAGGGGAACACTTGTTGTAAGCGGCGGTGCGAATGTGTGCGGCATGTGAGCTACAATCGTCTAATCAGATCCCAGGTTGTGGGGAGGGAGACAGAAGGCACCAGCATGATGGATTTACTGTGCACAGAACCCAGTGTTGTCCTCTCAGGCGGCAGTGGCCACTGGCGAAGCCAGGGCTTGTGTTGACTGCGTCCAGTCACGCCTGAGAGTCCTTGAGATAATGGTGGCAGCCGCTTTTGTAGGCTCGTGGGCCAAGCTTAAGTGGTGTCCAGTCAGCGTGTGTTGCATTTGCAGAGGGGTGGTGTCCTAGTGGCTTGTTTTGCTGGTTGCAGGGGATGGCGCGTTCAAGTGGCCGCATGGGCAGCTGCGACCGCGCGGACGCAGGTATGCCCGAGCTGTTGGTCATGTGACTTCAGGTCAGCTCGTATGGGACGGCTCGCTGAGAACCTACACGCATTTGTTGGCCCACTCCTACTATTTATGAAGGTCACATGTGAAACAGCAACCACATGCATGTCCCAGCTACGCCCGCCCACTAACAACAAATATTTGACAGAAGCAACAACGGTCTCACCAGGCCCTAAAGTCACGAAACAAAAGGTGGCAGCCGGACGTCAAATGAAAAAAAAAACAGGGAAATACGAGACAACAGTCGTGTCAGGCTGTATCCTGGACAGATGACCCTGATAGTTTGACAGGCACAAGCAACGACGTCCACCCCGCGTACCCCACGGCGGGACACGAGGGGGGCAGCCCCGGTGAGTAGCATGTGAATTGATTTGTAGTGAGACGAACTTGAGCAGCACCTGCCGATCTCTCTATGCCCCTCTCTCACTCCCTCTCCCTCTCTCTCTCTCTCTCTGTCTCCCTCCCTCTCTCTCAGTCTTCGATGGCAAAATAGTATCCAGACGACCACAGCGGTAAATGCGACTCGCAAATTTAAACAGGCCGTCCAGGCGTATCACACACGAACTGGTCTCAGCGGCCTTCATGTATAGGCATCTTGGTCTCAGGGGTGTGAGGGTGCCATGCAGACCATGCTTATAAGGAGACGATAAAGCTTGACTCTTAGTCGTCCGCCAAATTTTACAGAACGCATAACGATCCTTCCGTCGGTCCAACTACGTAAACCTTGTTGCTACTTTTACTTCTTTTCCAAATGACCAAGTTTGTTCGCCATTTGCACACCTGTCGAGCACCAACTTTATGGCTGACACTGCTATGGCGCCAATCCGGGAACCGTTCTAAGGACTTCAGCCGGTAGCAGCGACGGGTGATGTGTGCAAGGGACATGGAAAGCGTAATCAATGTAGGCTAATAACTTGCAAGGATAACACTTCCAAACTCCGATCCTTGTTGTGCCGGCGACTGACCCCTTCGCCCAGCACTTTTGGGTCGGATGTAGGCACCACCATTATAGCGCGCATACGACGTCGGGCATCATGGAAATGTTTTTTCTCAATTTCGCGCACATTTGTAGTGTTTGTCTCTCTAAGATTTAAGCACAACTGCGCCGTACCTAAGGGCCAACTCCAAACCGAGGACTCATGAGAGAACCGAAAGAACACATCTATATGAGATAGGCAAATAAAACCATGTGCAAAAATCTTCGTCACTTTCCTCCCATCAAACAATAATCCCCAACGTCCGTGGTGCATTTAGAGGAGAGCAATAGGAGCGCGGGATGCTGTTTTGCTGCTCGTCCCTCGGTTGGGATTTCACTGTGGACAATCAGGGTAGTGCGTGCAAATTTCTACTCCCAAATGAAAGTTCTATTTAAGGGTTATACCTGCCTAACCAATGCATAATTAGGCAAAGGCTTTTACCGTCCCAGCCTCACCTATCTTTGTCTGCCTACCTCCTAGTACCTCCAGCGTAGCGTTCACTCTATTGCCAGCGTGCCGCATCACTGTTGCCAAAAAAAGTTTCCGAAGGGGTTTTCGATAATTTGACCGTCGCAAGTGATAATATCCACCAACTCACAATGCGGTGACCGTCCCGTGAATTGTCTGTAAACTTGTGTACATGGCAGAGATTTGTTGTACGCCAATCTCTCTCCATCTTCCTAAACCCGACCGTGACTTCTCTCATATCAAACTCCACTGAGGAGCTTGTTTCACAAGAGTGTGATCGTCATCAGGGTCACATTACGAAGGAGTCATTGCAGTCAGACAGTCAGTCTGAAAATAGACCATGCTGTGAACCTTCCCGTGCTGGATGTCCGAATTAGATGGACTTAATCATCTTTTCTCTCTCCTATGCCAATACAGTTGACTAAGAACGTGAAATCACCATGTACCGTCCTCCACGTATGAACTAAAATCGCACTAAAGTCAGGTGCACCATAGTGGTCTTCTACTTACTGCAGCATGTGTATTCTAACCTCCGAAATGGGTAAATGGGCAGTTTAAATGCCGAATAGCAGAGCACGCTTCCCAAGCATAGAGTACTTAAATCCGTAGGGAGGTATGGAATTTCGTGACAACACCTTAACATCTGGCGGAAAATATAAACTCGAGAGTTTATTCCAGGTGCGGGAGGTGAAACGAGCTATCGTTTGCACTTAAATCGACCATATTTGGGATTCCTCTCTGCTAAGAGTCTTCTCGATCTCCGTAAAAAAATTCTAGCTCATCTCCCTCGGGCAGAATGTTGGAAACCTTTTCAAAAAAGCCTTTTCTCACTTTGTTTACTTACCAACCTGTACTGCTAACTGCCGTGCAACTTGTCATCTGATCATGCTGATGACGTCTGGACTGGTGTTGTTACAGCGGTTATTGGCGGTTTGGATAGATTGGTAAGAACTTTTTTGAAGCAGTCTCGTGCAGTGTAGCGTGTCGGTTCAGGCCTCAACTCACCCATATTTTTTGGCTGGCGAAAGCGTTTCGCTGGCTCTCAGTTCAGCTACTACCGATTGATCGAGTATATTTTCGTCTTGGGTATTCAGATCCTGTTGACTAAGAGGTAACTACATCAGCAGCCGCAATTTACCTAATTCTCAATCCACTAATGGATCCGACTCATATGTGCACGAAAGTGTTCTGGTCTTTGTCGAACATATCGTTAGGAGATTTGCAGCCCGACCACTGCGCGATACATTTACGTTAATATTCAAACTTACATTTTCTGATAGCCTGAGGACAATTATATCTCAGGGGAGATATATGGAGCCATCGTCGCCATAGTAGCTATTCCCGAACATTGCCGTCTTCACACCAAGATGGATGTCATGGATAACTCTGCGGAAGTATCTGGATGTACCTTAATGAGCGACTTAGAGATCATTTGGAGGGATATAATGTGAGGAGAATTTTCACCCCTCTAGAGCTTTACGGTGGTTCAAAGCCATACCTTTTCATTTGATCCCGTAAACCAAGATCCCTTTGACATTTCGACGACGACGACACCAACCTTCTACAAGGTGGCGTCATAATATATCTTCTAAGGAATTTTTCGCCGCACTAAGAAGTTAGAAGCGGTGGAACTACCTCTCTCCAGAAGGCCTATCACAGTATTTGCTTCCCAATCGAGGATGTATTCGTCTCCAACGTACTTGGACGACGACTCCATCGCATCGCTGAACAGGCTTGCAGTGTCGCCTGCTTGATCCTCTGAACTGCCTAGTAGGCAGAATGATCTTATTATGTTTGACCGTTCCGAGTTGTTTGAATTTATCGTACCCACATCTGCATGACGAAAAAATATTCTTCCCAGGTAGATAAGAGACAAGTAAAGTTTATGTCACTGCATCCCCTCACATTCACAACCTTAGTCTATTATGGATTACTTTTAAAAAATTATCTGTCTTTACAATCACCTTACCTATGAATTACGCTTACCCCCACCCTGTTCATATCTACCCTTTCAAAAGATTTTGAGGAAATCATCCACGTATATTTACAGGTCGTAATTTGTTCATGAAAGGAATTTTCAACGTCGCGTTTGATTATATGCATAAAGTAATACATACAAAGTGCTGGAAGGCAAAATATTAGATGAAAGGGCATTTGTTCCAAAATAGGTATAGGTGAGTGAAATCTGCATCACAATACCCGAACGACAGAGTCCTTTTCAAAGTCAGGGTAGGTCTCAGATGATTCCTCCTCATCTTCGACGATTGGACGACAGACGTTACAGGCATTGGTACATATATTTGTAACCGCTGTACAAGTCCCATTCTTATCTTTAAGAAATATCGAGAGAGTGAAGCCTGCAAAAGACGAAAAGTGCGAAAATTACTAACCTTTCGTGAACTAAAAGTTGCATTTTATGATGCGCCCTTATTCAAGTACGTAAATAGACCTCAAAACTTCCGAATTGTGAGCATGTTTAAAACTATTTTCAGGGTTTCTTTTGAAATGAGCCTTCTGGGCCTTAAACAGTAGGAAAAGTAGGAACAACAGAGGCGTGAGCTCGGCCCGAGTGACGATCAGTAGACCAGATTTAGATCATATTTCTTGTGAAAATATTTATTGGGCTTTCCTCTGATGACATTTACGTCCGAGCGCTAGGTTCATAATCTAGGTCTGAAGAATTTTAAATTTCACCTCGCTTGATGCTTCCTCATAGCGGTGCACTCTACTCTTCAGAGGGGAACGTTCTGATGTGGCAAATAGCAATCAATCGATGAAACTTGATTTACAACATAAGAGACACTTAGGTATGTTGAACGTCAACAAAAACTTACTAACTAAGCAAAGTGCAGCCGCGGACAGGTAGACGGCAATCCACTGTCCATCAATTGTGAATTGCGAAATGATTGCTGAGAGTAGGAGGGAGCTTGGAGCCTTTAAGGAAAATAAAGAAAATGAAGTATATTGGCGGGCCAACAGGCTCATTCAAATCGAAAACACAGGGTGTCCATCACGCGGATGTCTCCTTTGCCCCTCCAAGATTACAAGGTCCAAGGGTTATATTACTGAGGTGAGTTGATATTACGAAAATCATAAAAAAAAGAGGCCCAGTGCAGACCAAGGCACCGGTAGTCCTGGTCGCAGTCCGAAGCGAAATTACAAATTCAACATTGTCGCTAGATTGCAGGCCGAATAAGTAGCTCTCAGTATGTTGCAGTGTGTAACAAATAAAAAGATAAGACAAACGCATACTTAACTTGGTTGTATGGTCAAAATCGCGCTTACAATATGCCCACTAATAGGCTACATTAGGTAAAAATAGAGTTAATTACGTCTTAGCCACCTCGGAAGTTTATTTTAAATATTCCAAAGTACGCATAACCAAGGCTCTATCGAAATCGAGTTTTTAGCCAGCCGTTATTCCATATGCCCAGTGCCAGTTTTTGTCATTGGAAATTTCTAACGTTCAGTACTGCGATTAATACACTTAAGGTACGGGAACATTTTGTTTCAATAAACACACATTAAAGACTAACATAAGTGCTTGGTATAGGTCTGCTTTGCGCGCCATTGCCTTTGAATTACACACCTAGTGCCATAGGGCGGCAGCCAGAAAAGCTTTTGGCTAGTAGACGTATCTGTTAGAAGTTATTCTGGGCGCGAACTAGAAATAACTGCAAAAGGCGCTCCCGAATGGGCGAGAAACACTGTTTACTTTGTAGAGACGCATGCCCAAATTATGCAAATTCTGGTCCTAAGCTCATTAAAACGTACTGTTCAATGGCTTTGAGAGAAGTCATATTTCCGGGTTTTAAAGGACCGGGTTTGCATTTAGTGGTATTTTACGCGAACTGGCCAGTTGTCTTTTCCGCTATTTTTCTGTCTTTGGGGTTGAATTTGAAATGCAAATATACTTCTGAGGAGTAAGTCAACCGATGCCCGTTAAACAATTGTTTTAGGCGGCTGGGCATCAGATCGCAGTGTCTTTCCAGTTAAAAAAAAAAACAAGTAAAGTTAAAAACGAACGGGGCAACATAAAATTGTCTCCTACCGTTGCGAAGAAAATCAAACCGTAAAGGGTTGCCATGTTTTCTGGTCCAAAGATGCGTCCACAGGCACCAGGCAGGATAACAAAGTGGCCGGCCAACAAGAAAAAGAGGGCAAATACCCATATTGGATATATGTATTTCAATACGCTCGAAGACCCGATAGCAGGGAATGTTGCAAAGAATAGAGCCCAAATGACAGTCAGGAAGCCAAGAGGACACTAGAAAAAAGACAGTCGGGTTATTATTTAAAAATACCTTTGATTTCGCATAATGCAGCTCAAAAAACTTTATTTTTTGGGAAACCAACAAAGGTTTCGGTGTTTAGTATGCCACATTAATATTTTGCATGCTCCCCTTATTTCGAACATGAACAAGGTTTTCACCAAAAATCTACTCACCTTAAAGGAAAATTTATCCACAATGATGCCCCAAAGTACTCTTCCCAGGGCATTGAAGGCTGAACTCAAAGTCGCAATAATTGAGAGATATTGATCATCCAGATTCCTCTCCGCTCCATAGACCTGAAAGAGCACAAGGCAGCATTTAGTGTACAAAGATTTTATTCATGTTTTTGGCATGGTCGAAGTTTATTTGGATTATATGTTTAGACGCATTGCCTCTGTCCATCTCAGATCAATGTGCAAGAAAACAATCAGGTAAGTTTGAATTAAGTTACAACAAGTATTAGAAAGATATACAACTTGCCTTATAAGTTGAAGACAGTAGTGTTGTGGGTATAACGTTGCAGAAGAAGATAAACCATAATAAATAGAAGTCGATAGTCCGCAAAGCCTCCTTCAGAGTATAACTTTTTTGGACCGGTTTACTGTAGCGGAGAACGTTAAGCACGATTTAAGTATTCAAAGAAAGACTATGTACAAACTATAACTACTATTTGCTATCAGCAAAAACTCATAATTATAGTAGCCCATATTTTTCCGAGATATTTATGAGACGTTTTGATGCTTTGAAATTTAGATTGATCAAAATAAACCGTACACGTTTACATTCATCTCACTCTCTGCGTCTTTTTCAGAAATCTCCATCGTGGACGATTCCATACTGCCAAAAAAATGTGGACAAGTTTTAGTAAATACGTCGGCCGATTTCTAAGATGTATGGGGCAATAAAAAAAGACTTACGTATCATGGTTGACGTAAGACGACTTCTCGTTTATTTGTGAGCTCTTTTCAGATGCATTAGAAGCATTTGGCGGCGTCTTGTCTGCAGCTTTTCTCTCCCGGCAAATGATAAACCCAACTACTTGAAGACCCAACATTAAGCCCCCAAGAATTAGAAATGCGTTCGGGACCTTCGCCTTGATTGTCGGGCTAAAAAATGAACAGTTTTCGGTGAATTTTAAATCGAACGGACAATCAGAAATAAATAATAAACCAAAGGTTTGTAAGGCTACATTTTGAGCTAAAAAACACGCTCTAGTTATTGTTGTCATTCTGCTCTTTCGATATTGTAAATTTAAACTTATTCGCAGATTACCTTTTCACCGCACGATTGCAAAAAACTTACTCTGTTAGGTTAGTAAGACCGTTTGGGTTTATAATCTTTGTTTGTATCGGCGTAAAAAGGAGTGCTCCACATCCAAAGCCTGCAGCAATGAGTCCAACAATCGTTGCACGGTATTTTGGAAACCACTTAATAAAAAATAGACTTTAAAAGTCAGGCCGGTTATGGGAAAGAGAAGTCGTTTCGAAAAAAACCAACCAGAATACATGAATTTCAAACATTATATAACGCATTTTAAATACCTGTTCATACACTTTTTGGACAATTATTGAAGTTCTGTGGGTTGTAATGTATGATTCCAGCGTCAATTGCCCATCAAGTAAGCGCAAAAAGGGCAATTTAACAATTGTTTATTTTGGTCCTCTTGGTGGCTAACAAACATTCACAAGATTACGGCCCGTATGATAATTGAAATATTAGAACTTCAGGTCTATTATGGAAAATAAATTTGGCAAGGTGTCTGGGGGGTGATCTTGTTAGGATTGTGATGAAATTGTTAGAATGTATTCAGTTTTTTGCTAGTTTCATTTCATACTTGCTAACTTACCGAGGAAGCAACCGCCATAAGTACTGAGTATGGCAATCCGATGCCGATGCCAAACAAAATGCAGTATGTTGCAATAAATGGGCCCAATCCGTGGTCAACTGTTACTCTTGAAAGGAAAATCCCGCCGCTAAAAATTCAAGAGAATATATTATCGGCCTCCTAGTTTTTGTCATCAGGTAGTGGAGCTAGATCGTTAACAAATGTCGTACGAAAAACTGGTTGTTAGACAATCCTACCGTAAAGCAGTGGGCGACTGTGTTCTCTTAGTCAGGAAACATGCTTTATTAGTCTGCTCTATATTTAGTAGAGTCACTGCCGATTTTTCTCAAATATTTAAAATGTACATCGTCGTTATGTGAACGGTATAGGCAGGCTGCATACAGCAATACCAGTAAACTCCTAATAACTCCCATGAACAAAAAATATTCGGTCTGTAAGTGACTTTTCAATTGGTCGTGTATGAAATTAAATTTATATAAAAATCATATCTAAACGATTTTATCTGAAAACTCAATCCAATCAACTTTCTGCGATCATCAAACGAACATAAAAACATCATAATATTATTTAGAGTCTGACTGGATAAAGGCAGATGAAATGAACATTTATTCTTAATGCTTGCCTGCTAAGAATAATTCCCATAATGGTCACAGCCCTAAATCCGATTTTTGGTTGAAGGATGCCTCCAATGGGCATAGAGACGGACTGCATTGCAAACATCACGGAGTTAAACCAGATACTTTCACTCTTCTTTATGCCCATATAGGCAATCAGGTATGGGTTCATGTTTCCTAAGACTGATTTTGCGTTTAAGGAACATACCAACGGTGTAGAAGTATCCAAAGGAGAGGTGCAACAGAACCGCTCCTGTAACCGACAAAATACCCCAAATCAAGTCCTTCCTTGGCATTTTGTTATTAGCACTTCTATGGAGTTAGGGGCGAACTTAAATACGTTTAGTTTAATCGAATATGCAATCCTGATACACTAAAACAAAGATAGGTCAAAGGAGTAAGTTTACACTTTTCGAACACCTCAAACGCAATTTACGGATCTCTGAATGAGATCAAAACTGACGAAAGGAGTGCGCGAAGGTATGAAGCCCGAGAGACATTTCGTAAGACTTACTACTTATAAAGGCAGCGTGGGTGCGGGGTGGGAGAGCACGCTGAACAAATTGCAGCCTCTTTCACGGTCGAAATGAGTGATAATGTAAGTACGATTTTCATCTCAAAATTCGGAATTAAGTGAACAGATGAAAAACAGTGGATGGTAGAAAATGTGTATGTAAAATAAATTTGGCATCAGCCAGGCAGCATCGAAAACGCGAGAGAACAACTGGAAGTAAGCACGGAAAATACAAAAAGAATAAACAAAATAAACGCAGACGAAACTGAAAGGGCAATACAAATACGATAAATGTAATTGGAAAAAGCAGCTGTGGTTGGCCCCCTCGTGCAGAATCCTAGCACAAGCAAAATGAGTCAAATTTTCTTAGTACCAATTTTTCTTAGTACCCGCAGGCGGATCCCGACCCAGATACTTGTCTACTGAAAAGCATAAAAGAGATCGCCAGCCGACCAGACGTTGTTATTATCGGGGATTTTAATGCACCATGCATTCAATGGAGCGATATGCATGCGAAATGCTCGATGAATACCTTCGATTACCATCTACTAAAGACAACTCTTGAAGCTCTACTCACGCAACATGTCCTGTTTCCAACTAGAGCTCGTGGAG
>CACRXP010000332.1:37468-49674 GCA_902702965.1 Spirometra erinaceieuropaei | reverse complement strand
TAATACTATTACTACCACTACTACTCGTAATACTACTAATACTACCGCTAATACTTCTACTAAACCTAAAACTACTACTACCGCTACTGCTGATACTACTACTACTACTACTACTACTACTAATGCTACTCCTGCTGCTGCTACTACTACTACTACTGCTACTACTACTACTACTACTACTACTACTTCTACTACTACCTCTACTACTACTCCTATTTCTTATACTAGTACTACTACTACTACTACTACTACTACTACTAATACTACTACTAATACTCCTATTACTACTACTACTACCGCTACTAACACTACTACTACCACTTCTACTCCTAATACTACTACTACCGCTACTACCACTACTACTCCTAATACTACTACTACTACTACTACTACTACTACTACTACTACTGCTACTACTACTACTACTGCTAATACTACTAATACTACCTCTGCTGCTACTCCTAATTCTTCTACTACGACTACTACTACTACTACTACTACTACTTCCACTACTACTACTACTACTACTACTACTACTACTACTGCTACTTCTACTTCTTCGAATACTACCACTGACATTCCCAACGACTACATTAGTTACTTTTATGGTATAGGTAACGCTGACTGAAGTACTGCTAGTACCAATAACGTCAATGACGGAGCATCTGTTAGCAATGCGCTTAAGTCGGACATCAGGAAGTTACTACCAATACCGTACATAGACACGTAGTTGGGCAGCCACCTCTGCAACGAATTATACTAATAGAAATTGCGATGAGTGATTGTATCACCAATGGCACAAGCAATACCCCGAAAGACACGACGGACGCGCATGCAAAGGGAAAATCACCAGACGGCAGTATTTTAAACAAACATGCCTACTGAAATTAATCAGTAGGCCTTTAGTTTTAATGTCGCAACAGTCAGATTCGCGGCGAATCTGACTGTTGCGACACTGGTATCCAGCCGCACTTTGTACAGATTTTGCCTACCTCGTCTAAAATTCGCAAGTAAATTTATTTTTACTTGCTTTGATGGGACCCCGACGGGTCTTTTATAAAAATAATTGAATTGAATTACCACTAAGCCACTGACTAACGCCGGTGTCCTCAAAACAAATGGTACATCATGTATTGCGCATGATATTAATGACTGCAGTGTTGGACGTTCTGCTGTCAGACCAATGCCCGTAAAACGAGCAAAAAGTCTAGTGACGTTGGGGAATGTCACATACGACGATGAACTCTGTACCACATGTTTCGGACTCATCCATACATTTTGGATAATGGAGGGGGAGTTAAAAGGTCTAAAAATGGAGGTAGAAAAGTTAAGGAAGCTTACTCACCACTTAGGTTAAGAAAAGAATTCGACGAATTCGGAAATCCAGAATCCGAAAAAACAGACCTGCAGCACGGCTTTAGACAAAACCGCTCGTGTATTTCCAGTTTATTGCTCTCGACGGAGCAGTGGACTTGCGCACTGGACGAGGATGGGAGGGTTGATGTCATATACACAGACTTTAAGAAGGCGTTCGACAGCGTCCCACACAAACGGCTAATCTACAAACTTTCTGAAATTGGGATAAGAGGAAAGCTGCTGACATGGATAACAGATTTTCTTACCGGGAGATCGCAAACCGTGTGCATTGAGGCCTCAAGGTCAACTCCTACTCCCGTTCTAAGTGGTGTACCCCAGGGCTCCGTCTTAGGGCCGTTGCTATTCCTGGTTTACATTAACGACTGCGTCGACGACCTGGGATGCAGCGCCATCATGTTTGCTGACGATGTTAAGCTGTGGAGACCCATCAGATCTGATGCAGACAGGTACGCGCTTCAAGACAGTCTCAACCTCCTAAACAGTTGGTCAGCTCGCTGGCTCCTCAATTTTAATGTGGAAAAATGTGTGGTCCTGAGACTCCGCACCAGACGGACCAGTAAGGAGGACGATTCCTTTCAATACGTCCTTGGTGGTCGGTCCCTTTCAAATGTTGTGGAACAGAAAGACCTGGGCGTCCTAATGACCTCCTCGCTGAAACCATCTTCACAGTGTCAAAGAGCGGCCAAAAGTGCGATAAGGGTGTTATTTGCGCTGAGGCGAGGATTTGTGCAGATCGATAAACAGCTGTTCGGAAAAACCTATGGGGCATTCGTCCGGTCTCACTTAGAGTATGCAGTCCAGGCCTGGCGACCGTGGTTGAAGAAAGATTATCAACGACTGGAAAGAGTACAGGCGATGGCTACGAAGATGGTCAAGAATCTTCATCATTTGCCTTACGAAACCAGGCTGACCGAACTAAATCTGTTTCCTCTAAATTACGGGCAACTGCGCGGCGATCTCATTCAAACCTACAGGATTGTCAGAAGCCCTGAGTGTGCCCTAGACTTTGATAAATTCTTTGAATTGGCCCGGACTGACCGCCTGCGTGGTCATCCGTTCAAACTGCAAAGGAAGCGGGCTCATTCGGACGTCCGACGGAACGCCTTCTCTCACAGGGTCATCGGGGCATGGAATGGACTCCCTGATGCCGTCGTTCTTTCCGAAAGTGTCAAATCCTTTAAGTGCAGACAAGATGCTCATTTATTGAGAACCTACTGTACATATGATAATGATTGTTTTAGCGGCGGCAGTTTGCGCCTAGCTCACACTTACCGCTAACTTCTTAACTTTTCGCATTTGCTGATGTAATTGATGACTTTATTTCTGTTTATCGATATGAATAGGGAGTTCAAGGGCGAAAGCCTAATTCGCTTAATAAACTGACTTAAACTGACTGACTTAATTTAATTTAATTTATAAAATGCCAGTTTACAGGCATTGTCAAGGGAAGCGATTAAACACAAATCCGACCAGCAGTGAAAAAAAACTCCCGAGGAATAAAAATATAGTTGATGGTGGTTTTTATGGTTTGGAGGGTTCAGGAGAAAAAAAACTGCTGGCGGTAGATTTTCGACCGTCAAGAAGGGGGGGAGGGGTTTGCACGGTATCGGAGATTATCGGACGTCAATTCCTTTCATGAAGTTGGGGATAGTCAAAGTAGAGGCCTTGAGGAACAGCTGGTAAGACCGGCCATAGTGTTCAGAGACCACAAACGCCATCGCTACGGTACAGTCGATCAGTGGATTCAGAACCCAAAATTTAAGGAAGCTTTTCTGAATGCAAAAATCGAGTAATAGTTCTCTTAAATAAAGTATAATTTTGCAGAGTTTTCACACTCATGGGTAGTTTATTCCAAATAGCAATTGCATTTACAGAAAAGAACCGACGATATTTAACAGCACGTGCCAGAGGCAGAAATAAGAAGACCTCACGGTGACTGTTACGTCGTGGGTGGATATGATGTCTTAAAGAGGTGAGTGGGTTAAATGTGTGATTATATAAGAGTTTAAATAGCAAAAATAGTCCCTTTTGTAATCTACGGAACCATAAAGGATCAAGGCCCGTAAGCCGGCAACGTTCTTGGTAAGACAAATGTCGGTGATCCGCGGCTTAAATTCTCTTGGTAAAAAAGTGTTGAACGGATTCTATTTTCTTCCGCTCAGTAGCACGCATGAGGCTAAATAAAAAAGAACAGTATTCCAGACCAGGTCTAACGTACATGTTGAAAAGGCGCATTCTGATGTCCCTAGTTTTAAAGTTTCGGAGGATAAACCCTGTCGTTCTGCGTGCTTTGGAGACTATCAAGGCACAGTGCTCCGAGAGATTCAGACTCTTGGAGTATGATATGCCCAGATCCTTAATAACCCCGGGCACATTTATGGAGTGACCAATACTTAGTTGAGGTTGGTGGTCGTCGCCGACCACCATGACTGAGCACTTATGCCAAGAAAGAGAAAGGCGCCATGTGCGGCACCACTGGGCGAAAGCCTGTAGATCGCTCTTTAGGAGCTCAAGCACGATGTCATGATCTGCCGGCTTATATCGATATGCAACTTTAAGATCATCGGCATACATGAAAGGCTTACCATTCTGAAATAAATCGGGTACGTCATTAACGAAAAGGCAAAATAAAAGCGGGCCGAGTACACTGCCCTGAATGACTCCACTCCTCACACGTGTGGGGTTGGAGGTGGTATTGGAAATCTTAACTCGTTGTGTACGAGTGCCCAGGTAAGAGGATATAAAATTCAAAAGTTTGCCACCTATTCCGAAAGAGGACAGTTTCAAGAGGAGAAGAGCATGGCCAACACGATCAAAAGCCTTAGTGAAATCGAAATACACTGTGTAAAGTGCGAAACCATTGTCCCTAGATTGGAGAACATAGTCAAAGAAAGAGAGTTGACAGGTGTCACAAGATCGAGCTTTGAGGAATCCATGTTGAGCGGCACTAAGCAAGTTATTCACTGTTAAGTGACACATCATCTTATCCTTGATCAATGTCTCTAAGATCTTCGAAGCTGCGGGGAGGACGTTTATTGGCCGGAAGTCATCAAATGATGTAGATTTGCCGTGCTTAGGAATAGGCAAAATGTGTGATTCCTTCCACAAGGTAGGATAGGTGTCAGTTTCAAGAGCAAGATTAAATATCTTGCATAAGAGGGATGGGAAGATCGTGTTTGCATCGACATTTAAAATGCTTACTGGGACACTATCAGGGCCTGGATTATAAGGTTGACGAAAACGCCGAATCGCAACAGTCACATCTCACAGAGTGAAAGTTACAGTTTCTAGAACTGCCCCGGTCAATGGCTGGATGGTCGGAAGCGGAGTGGTCGAGTCTTCAATAAACGTATTGGACAGGAAATCATTGAAGCTATCAGCGGTTAACTGGGCATCCACTATGGGATTTCCGAGAGCGTCTCGGAGGATGGGATGCTGCGTCTTTCTATGAGTTCGTATTTTTCTAAAGAAAAGTTTCGAGACATTTAACGAATGGTTTTCGGGAAACTGGACCTCTTCGGCTAGCTGTTTTTCTTCAGACAATCTCTTAGCTCGATCAAAAATATCACAAATCAAGGGCAGGACAGAAACATCGTTCTGAAGATGGAAACGTCGATAAAGCCTGCGCAATCTGCGTCGAAAGGGTAAGGGTAGGAAAACCTCGTCCCCAACATTAATAATTTTCTTACGGGGGACGAAACGAGAAATAAGCGGATCCAATATTTCGTACAGATTTGCAGTGCAAACATTTACATCGGAACTAAGGAAGAAATCAGTCCAGTCGTAGGAATTAAGGTGTGTTAATAATTCGGTTGAGCGAGTTGATCGGAAATTGCGGAAAAAGCTATACTTTGGGGAAGACGTTTTGTCAGCCTCGAATTCCAACGTTGAAACAACTATGTCATGGCCTGAGCCCCGAGTGAGCCTAGGGATGACACCGACAATGGCATGCAGCCTCTACAAAAAATTAGGTCAAGTATGCTTGAGCCTCGGGTGAGAAAGTCGACAACCTGATTCCACATCCCAACATCCACAGCCTTAAGAAAGTCTTCGAACCTTCTTGGGCCTGAAAGCGGAGACCAGCGGACTTCGGGGAGATTAAAGTCAGCCCCAACCAATTGAGACTTAAAGCTTGAGTCGGACGCAGCATGAAATGCCTGTGAGAGTAAACGATCAAAATTGTCGTTGGCGTTGGGAGGACGATAGACGCAGCCAACGATTAAGGAGAACTTATTTTTTAGTGCAACCTGGAGCCAGCAACTGCCTTCTACTGCGGAAAAATGCGGGAGGTCCAACGGCAAAAATGTAAGTGTTTGCTTAATGTAAACGCAGCTGCCCCCACCACGGCTATCTTGGCGATCATTTCGGATGCAATTATAGCCTAGAAGAGAGAGTTCAGAGTCAGCTACTGAGGGTGATGCCCACGTCTCAGTTACTAAAACAATATCTGGACAATGAACGAACACCAGAGTCTGAAGCAAAGGCATCTTATTAAGGAAGGATCTGGCATTTAAAACAAAAAGTGTGAAGGGAAAGGCTGTTACTTTCTGAGGTAACTGGGCTACATCATCCAGTTCTGGGCTGCCCATGGAGCAAATGGTCCGGATGCAACCATCCGGTTTTGCAAAAAATTTTGTGGCATCGAAAAATTCTGACGTGGATAAAAAGGGGTAGGACTTGGAGGAGGGAATGACGGGCAGGTGAACTGGTGACCATTGTTAGCTAACTTATTTTCAGCTGGAAATCCGCGGGGCAGATACTGCAACGTATTCCCGCCGGAACGAAACTAAGGATCGGACGAGTTAACTGATTCAGTATGGACGTTATCATGAGGAATGAATTGGTAAAACGGCCGTGGAGGAAACAAGTTAGGGGGTGGAGGACGCATTGTTTCCATTGGAGCAAGAGTTTTATTTAAAGGCGAAAAAATGGGCATATGCAACCACGGCTTCTTAAGCCATGTCAAACGCTGAAACTGACGACGGTTTGTCCAGGGAAGTAGACGCAATTGAATGCCAGTTCTTAGGCTAGAAAAAGATCAGCCAAAGCGAACTCAGAGAACGAAGAAACATCCCAGACAAACAAGTCGCACCTCTTTACGGTCCAAAAAACGAAGGCCGCTTGCGTACACGCAGAGCAGCGGAGGAGGACGACCAGGAGGCCTACGAGGGACCGCCGGAGGGTCCCAGCTATGTTGAACAATAAAGATATCGGAACACCTTGTGGACCGAACATTCAGGAGGAGGCTTCGAAAGAAACTGAGGTAAGCTTTTTCGACGAACACCTCGGAAACACTGAAGGAAGGGTTATCAACACGAAGATAAATTAATCGTACACGGATGTCAGTTTCGCTAGCCCAATAGCTAGTTCATCCGAAGCCCACGAAACAAGTTAACTGGGTAAGAACGCTCAGTCACTCAGAGGATGTGCGACAACAACGAGCACTAGATTCAGTCGCAAGCAAATGTAGTTATACAAGGAGTACCCGAATCAACGGCAACAATTCCAAAGGAGAGAGTTATGCATGAGCTCAGGTTATGCATGACTTAGACCTTCTTCAAGTGTATGCGAGAGCTATGTTAAGAGACGATGAGTCACTTAATGTCCTTAAAGCATTCCGAATAGAGAAGAGTCAGCCAGCATCCTGTTCCAATTCCCAGCCTCGACCCCTAAAAGTCATTTTGGGGACTAAAGCACAGGCTCAGCTCCTGTTACAGAGAAAATCATCTCCGTGGGGTCAGCATCCTGAAGTTTTTTTCAGCCGGATTACAAGCCAAAAGAGCGAAGGAAATTGAGAGAGCTGATGACGGAGCTGGAAAAGCGGAAAGCAGCTGCGAAACACACCTACAAATCAAGAACGGACAAATAATTCAGGTCCAAAGGACATTTCTCTGGCCGAAGGCCGTCATTCTGACAGCCTAACCGCTGCAAAGGTGCCAACTCCTGAGGCTGCTCGCACTAATGGCCGCTGTCTAGAAATCTATTACACTAACTGTCAGGGTCTCCTCAACACGCTAGATGAAGTCAGATTACTAGTCTCTGAACAAAAACCACACATAATTGTCCTAACTGAGACATGGTTGACTGAGGAAAAAAGTGGTAACGTAATCAGTATTGAAGGCTACCAACAGTTCCGTTGTGACAGATTTCAGCGTAGAGGAGGAGGCACAGCGATTTATGTGTCAAATGAAATTCCGTGCTGTCAGCGAGAGATATCCGATGGGGCACCGCGAAATTTTGAAATAACTTCATGCAAGATATGTATCAAACAATTACCGACACTGAACCTGTGTGTTGCCTATCGGCCTCCCAGCTCGAATGAAATCGCCGATATGGAATTACTTAGTGCACTGGAGTTGTTATGTAAGCAGGAGAACCTACTAATTCTGAGTGAATTTAACGCTCCGGGAATAGACTGGAACATTCCCCTAACAAACGCCCCGTCCACGTCATTTGACCACAAGCAACTACAACTCTCCCTGAATGAATACCTCATTCAGCACATAAAATTCGGAACAAGAAAGAGAGAAGGACAACGATCTAACTGTTTAGATCTCGTTTTTAGTAAAGAAGGACTCATAAGGGAAGTGAATCCACAACCTCCTCTCGGTTTAAGCGATCAAATTACTTTCACCTGTGTGTGCTCTCTCCTATCGAACCAACAACCAAAAAATCAAGAGGCGCGGAATATTTGGGTAACTTTAACGCAATGAGACGCACTCTTTTGGAGGAAACCTGGTTGGCCAACAAAGTAGACTCAGAAGAATTCTGGCAGTACTTTCGCGGGATTATAGAACGTCTAACTGATTCCCATTGTCCAATAAAATTGACAAGACCATGTGCGCGATCGCCGTGGGTCAATCCGACGACAAAAAGTAAGACGCGTCCTCAGTCAAATGAAACCTGATAAGTCTCCCGGACCCGACGAAATTCCCACACCAATAATTAAGGAGCTATCAACGGAGCTGTCAAAGCCTCTTTCGACTCTCTTTGAGTTGTCAATGAGAACAGGAGGGCTGCCCTCACAGTGGAAGATAGCTAACCTCGTTCCATTGCATGAGGGAGGTAGCAGGATGACGGCAAGCAGCTTTAGGCCTATTAGCTTAACTTGCTTCCCTTGCAAAACGATGGAAGCTCTAGTAAAGAGCGCTACACAGCAATTTTGTGAACAAAATAACATTTTGCAGGATTTTCAACATGGCTTCCGGAGAGGACGTTCCTGCCTCTCAAATCTGCTGGCTTGTCTGGAGATCTGGACTAGGGCTCTAGAAGAGGGTTTTGAGGCCGATGTCGTGTACATCGATTCCCGCAAAGCTTTCGATACTGTTCCGCACTAACGTCTTCTTCCCAAATTGAGCGCCATCGGTATCCGGGGAGATCTTCTGAACTGAATTAGAGCGTTTCTGATTGGTCAGAAAAAACGTGTCTGTATCGAAGATGATATGTCAGAATGGGTGAACGTGACGAGTCGTGTGCCGCAAGGCTCATTTCTGAGACCATTGCTCTTCATCCTTTGTGTTAACGACAGCCTTCAAGAACTCGACTGTGGCAAAACAATGGTTGCCGACGACGTTAAGCTCTGGCAAGTCATTAAGGGACCGAATGATCAGAGATACCTTCAAGATAATCTGCCCCGACTGCAAGCGTGGTCGAAGAAATGGCTTCTAGATTTCAATGTGGAGAAGTGTGCCGTCCTTCATCTGCGTCCAACCAACTCTCATTCAAATGAGAGCCTGAGGACATATCACCTGAAAGATATAAGGCTCCCTGCAGAATCTTCGCAGAAGGATCTCGGGGTTTGAATACAGAACAACCCGAAACCAACACTGCAGTGCCACAAGGCTGCAAAAACGCCATGGGAGTGCTGCATGAAATAAAAAGGGCTTTCGTAAACTTTGGCCAAGACCTTTTTAGGAGAGTTTACGGCACCTTTGTTCGGCCCCACTTACAAGCATGCGGTCATGGCTAATAAAGGATCAAGCATGCCTCGAACGGGTACAATGGCGTGCAACAAAGCTGGTGAACGGTCTAAAAAGCCAATCCTACACAGAAAGATTGAATTGCCATAAATTATTCCCTCCGTGTTACAGGCAGCAAAGGGGTGATCTTATCCTCGTCTTGACGGTAATACATGGCCTTGAGCATGGGCTTACATTTGAGGACATGTTTCAGTGGAACCTTTCACCCAATCTTCATGGTCACTCGATGAAGTTACGGAAAACAATGTCCAGGCTGAATCTTCGTTCTGAATTTTTCACGCAGAGGGTAGCGGAGAAATGGAACGATCTCCATCAGTCAGTCGTGGAGGCCACGTCTCCGCAACTGTTCAAGAAGCGTTTGGATGATTATTTGTGTCTCCTGATTTCCCTCGACAGTCTGAATCTGAACTAATGCCCCACAACACCGCAAATATTTTTTCTGATATAATGCTACTCAAATGAACTAAGCACTGTTTTAATAGCGGATATGTTTATTGTTCGTGTACAGTTATTTCTAACCAGCTGACAGGTAATCAATGGAGTTTTCAAAAGCTTTGCCTATTATCCTTAGCAAATAAACTGAAATAAACTGAAAAAGTTATTCGAGTCATATCCGAGCAAATTGCACATAACAGCCCTCCAGATCTGTCGCTGCACACACAATTTGCTTCACCAATCACCTTAGATCAAAGATATTTAGAACGACAGCGACTTGAAATAGAGCTCAGCAAACTGTGTCTCCTAAAAATCGAAAGACGCCTTGAGTTGGAAAAATTACATTTTATGAAAACGGAAAGTCGAGAATTGAATACAGATGACGAGGTTTGTTCGATCGCTCAACAGAGAGATGGCAGTTTGAATGACAATATCAATCCGATCTGAATTCCAGCAGAACTCTAGAGTCGACTGTGAGACGTCTACCCTCCCAATTAAGATTCAAATGGGCTGAAACCGCGGCAAATGCAATACGTCAGGGCGAAGAACCACAATTCGAAGATCTCGCGAACTTCATAGAAGAACGCGTTGACTTCGCCTGTACTCGGTTCGGAGAATTAACGGTTAGTTTGATAAATCATGAAGGTCAAGAGCCCAGTAGAACACACAGATTGTCAAACAATCTTCAAAGGAATGTGCATGTTTCAAACAGCACGGAAATAAAGCGTAATAGGGCCCCTTTCCCGTTCTGTTGCACGGTCTGTGGAGAAGATTACTATCCCGATAAATGTCCAACATTTGTGGCCTCTGACAAGACGGAAAGGAGAAGGACTGTAGAAGAGCGCAAAATGTGGCGCCGTTGCCTGAAGGCTAATCATATCGCTAAGAACTGAAGATCACCTCGCGAATGTGAAGTCGAGGGCTGTGGAAGAGAACATCATACTCTACTACATCCCGGCAATGAAGAGCTAAATAGCCCGTCGAATGATTTCCGTCATCACGTAGTTGGACACGAAGAAGAGGTTCCAAGGATAGTCCTCGCAGTTGCTCCAGTGACCATCCGGGACGAACGACAAACGGCACGGACTTTGGCACTTTAAGACAACGGCTCCGACACAACGCTTATACATGAGAGTCTCATATCTGTTCTTGGAATGAAGGGCAAGTCAAGGATATCGTCATATCAACAGTGAATAAGGAAACTGTATGCCAGACCATGGAAAAGGTGTTCGACCTAGAAGCTAAAGGCAAAAAAACTTTTATTCACCTCAGACGAGTTTACTCCGTCAAATCTCTACCAAAATTGAGTCGAATCATGCCAAATTATAAGTTAGCCTCAGGCTGGCCTCACTTGAGTACGATCGAATTCGAATCACGCGAAAACTTGGGGATAGGGCTGCTGTTAGGATGCGATGTACAGGAAGCCCACTAAACGTTCGACATAATCATTCGAACTGCCATCTCTCTGTTGAGCGATCGAACAAACCTCGTCATCTTTATTCAATTCTCGACTTTCCATTTTCATAAAATGTAATTTTTCCAACTCAATGCGTCTTTCGATTTCTAGGAGACACAGTTTGCTGAGCTCTGTTTCAAGTCGCTGTCGTTCTAAATATCTTTGATATAAGGTGATTGGTGAAGCAAATTGTGTGTGCAGCGACAGATCTGGAGGGCTGTTATGTGCAATTTGTTCGGCCATGACTCGAATAACTTTGTTGGTATTCCTTAGATTTTTTCTAGATGCAGTGCTGGTCTATTCACCGGAATAGACGCACCCGAGGTCAAAGTTATGTCAGAAGACAGTCAGGATAACTCGGTTATTCTTTGTGGTTCTATAGCAATAAACAGTAAGATTAGCGGAGCATAATTGAGTTAATAAGGCAGGGAATAAATTGAAAGTGGACGTACATTCGAGGTGATAAGACGAGCAGTCAGCGAATGACGCCAAAGTGTGGTGGTGGGTTTATAAGCGAGCGGCAACAAAGAGCAATAGACAATGGACAAAGAACAATTAACAAAGAATGACGAGACCCGACGAATAGGGATACAGAGACAAAGACAGGGTAGCATGGTTACTAACACACAGTTAGTAGCAAAGGGAACGCCAAAAATAGAAACTGACATCAGGAATGTCACAGATGTTGCAAGTGCAAGGTAGCAAATGTAACTCCCTTTGATGTACGCGCAATGAGGTTTTGGGTAAATTCCGTCCTTTATTCAGCATTTTGCTGAATGGAGAGAGAAGGAGCCTTTAAGAGTTCACACAAATACTGCGAAGTCATTTGAGAAACACAGAAATACTAAGTGCATCTAAAAATAGATTAGCTGGAGTAATGACAGTTGTGCACTTCGGATTTGCTATGTCGGCTTAATCGCATAATTCTTCTTAAAGATAAAACGGTCATGACATAAAAC
>CACRXP010000332.1:23045-37427 GCA_902702965.1 Spirometra erinaceieuropaei | reverse complement strand
CTCACCTCAGTAATATAACCCTTGGACCTTGTAATCTTGGAGGGGCAAAGGAGACATCCGCGTGATGGACACCCTGTGTTTTCGATTTGAATGAGCCTGTTGGCCCGCCAATATACTTCATTTTCTTTATTTTCCTTAAAGGTGTTTCGCAGAACACCCGAGATAGCTGATATTTATGATTGTAATGGTACACCGTGTGATCAAATTATATCCGCTTTCGATGTAGGGGAACTTTCGTTATTTACGTTTACATGTTGGGCGATCTACATTCTGTGGCATTAAATACGACATGTAATGCTTCTGTGTCCTCTTCCCAGAAGCCGTATCCGAGAGTGAGACCCTGGCTACGATGGCCTTCGGGCTCGGTCCCAAATAAACAGAGCTGAAAACCAGTCGGGTGGATGCCATATTCACTTCAGCCCAGTTCGATTCAGGTTTATTTGAGGAAAATGTTGGTCTTCACCTTTGAACTCATTTTTCGTTTACAGTCAACTGAAGCATCTGAAAAACTGGAAAAGATATCATAAAAGTAGCAAATAAGCGGAAAAGCGTCAACGAACTATCTTCTGTGTTAGTTGCACGAGCAGTCGTACAGCGGTTACTCGGAGTGCAGGGAAAGAAATAATATCCCCGGTGACAAAATTTGTATTGGTGCATGCCAGCAAGCGTAGGTCATGGATTCAAGACAATAAGAAATGTAATTTAAAATAGCAGAGTATTATATAGCGAGTAGTATTATATCAATATTGTCTGTCAAGGTTACGGAGTTTGGTTGGCAATTTAGTGGACATTGTTATACAAATCCAGCTTCCTCTTAAAGACCTCGACGGAAACAGACATAACGACATCCGGGGGCAGGGCGTTCCAAGTTTGGAGCATTCTGTTCGAGAAAAAGAACTTCCATGTGTCCAGCCTGGCCCCGATCACACGTACTTCGAATGGATGACCTCGTTGATTTGTGGTGGTTGCTAACTCGAAGAAGTCCCGCGGTACGAAGCTGCAGTCCTGACCGCGTATGATGCGGAAGGTTTGTATCAGGTCACCCAGTGCCTACTTGTAACTCTGTGTAGAATAATTAAAAAAGGGTTTAAGAGAATTAACAGCGTGGCGAGGGCACGTTCGGCACCGGGAGAGCGGCGTCCCCAAGTGTCTGTCGGGGAATGCCTGAAAGCGTCTTAAGCCAGAACACATCTGACTTGGCCTTGAATCTGATTGGTCAGTTGGGAAGCGGATCCCAGACGCGGTGAATCCCAGACAGCCCTGATGCGCACGTACAGACACTCGCGAGAGGCCCAGCCTTAAGATAGGCGCTCGGAGAAGGGCCATTATATCCTCCCTTAAGTTGCCTTGCGTGGGAATATCATCTGCTGAAGTAGGCAAGAAGTGCAGGATTTATTGGTACCAAAAAATTTCGCGACGGCTCTTCAGCTGCGTCCTGTCGCTTCATAAGAGTGATAACGAGTGAGAAGAATACAACAGATTTGAATTCGTGCAGAAAATCAATGCAGAAACAGCAAGGTCAGGGTTTTGGGCAAATCTGGCTAATCGATAAAGTTAGTAACACAAACACCATAGGGGAAGAAAGTCAAAAAAGGGGAACGTTAAAGAGCAAAACTGAGGGGAGAGAGGGGGAATCATAGAGCTAGAGGCTACCATGGCAATGTTAGGTTAACCACGTGTTCCAATTGTTTACAAAGATCTGGTTTCACTCGTCGTATATAGGCCGCCTCCAGGTAACGCAATGTCCGAGTTGTTCGTGCCCGAACAAGTACTCGGAAGGAAGTTTTGGGGTCGAAGGAGTGACCAGTATCAAGTAGGTGTTTCGTAATGGAGGAACGCAAGATCTTATTTTCTTGTCATAGGAGCCACTTGGGCAGGTGCTCTTATGAAGCGACAGGGCGCAGCTGAAGAGCCGTCGCGAAATTTTTTGGTACCAATAAATCCTGCACTTCTTGCCTACTTCAGCTTCGTACCGGGGACAAAATGCTTCAAATATCATCTGCCTTTATCAGCGACCACGTTCCCGTTGTCCTGCCGCTACTGGCATCCAAGTCTGTACCTATTGGTCGTTACAGTTATTTCAAAATGCTTCCAAGAAGATATTATTTTGAAATATTTGCGTACCACGTATTGACTTTCGACAAACCCAGTCATCTACTTTCTCCCTATCATTGATCACTTTCACGAACCTCTTTAAATCCGAAACATCGTTTTCCGGTTTTTTTGTACTTATACCGAACAAATGAGCATCCAACAAAAGATTCATTCTCGTACCTCAAACCTTTTACGGTCGTTACGTTTTGATGCGCTTTGCCTGTCCGTGGCTGCTGTCATAAAAAGAGCGAGCACAAACCCTGGATGTGAAGGCCATCTCAACAAAATTTCTTTAAAACGAACTGCCGGTCCCAGTCGTGTTATTGTGGTAAAATTTTTGAGCATCCAGAAACCTTAAATTTTGATAGTAGGTAGTATACTACTATCAGAACTGCGAAATCTTTAGAGCGAGGGCGAACTAAGTCCGAAAATAGTAGATAGGCAAATAGCACAAATGGGCTGCTCTTTTCTGTGGAAACATCGGGCGAAGTTGGCGATATGCACACTGGAGTTCAGTTCCATCAAACACTCGTAGATTCGAAACTTGGCCATGGAATTTATAAGCCATACAGAACATCCCGCAACGGCCATCAGGCGCACGAGCTGGCACACAATTTCGCGGTCGTTCACGTACTCGGATATTTTTGCGTTTCATGAAAACACCTAACTCAAGCTGTATCACAGACCTTTCCAGCAGCTGACACCCGTGTACTGTTCTCCGCCAGTCATATCCTATACGGAGAGGACAAGGACAAACTACCAGCTTAGACCACCTCTATGTGTATTTACTCCTTCCCCTGCTCCTGTGGGGCAGAATATATTGGTCGCACGAGCCGGTGTTTATCTAAAAGAATGAAAGAACATCTCCCAGCATGGTTAGGAAAGGGTCAAATAAAGAGCATCAACAGCTCTATCCTCGCACACATGGTAGACACAGACCACCGCGTAGACGTCAGAGAGGCCTTCAGACTGATTTACAAGTTCCCGTCAAATTATCTAAATCTGCTTGGGCAGCGCTTGTTGGCTACGGCAGAGGCGGCTGCAATCAGGCTACGCGGATCTGTCCTATGCGCACGGAAGAACTTCATATAGGTCCCACAGTTACCATGGTTCAAAGCCACCAAGCCAGCCACCCGCATGTAATTACCTTCGCCGGGACCCACCTTCTCCCGGGCGCTGACTGGAATTGTGGTGTTTCACTCTCCCCCTCCCCTCCCCTTCCCTCTCCAAACCCGAGCTACAGCTTATTTTTCTACTTGCCCGTATCTTTTAATTCATTACTTCAATAGCCATATAAATCTACAGGCCTGAAGAGAATTTATCGAAAGCAGACGTATGCTCGACAAATTGCCTTTTGAAGTTTCCGCATATTTTAACGCGATGCGTTACTAACATACCGGTGTTTTGGGGATAGCTTTCGGTCGGCGTTCAGGCACAGGACCACTTGAGAAGCCTCCTGTTTGACCAAATACTCACTTTGTGTGTGTTCGACTGCAACTTCCTTGCGTCGTCAACACATATTTTTGTACCTTCAGTAACATTACAGCTTCAAAATCCAAATCTCCGGAGCAGCCATTCATATAGATCGGGAAAAATAGGGACCTAAAACGGGACCCTGTGGGACTCGCCTTTCAGCCTTTACCCCTCCCCCCTCCCACCGATCGCGTCAGATCGACCAGAAATCGCCTCGTAAATCACACATCTGACTTATTCCGCCGCCCGAACGCGACAGTACCTAAGCATCCCACTTTCGCCAGCTAGTAGCCGGTACGGGCCCGGATGGTGGCAGTCATAAGAAGGGTTTTCGTTGAGCAGGGAGGTTCATTAGAAAGGACGGACAACTAAAGCTGGCAAAGTTAGGGCGGGGAACTTGTCGCCGTGCAGTGAGACTTAGGTGCGACACCGTTGGGGTTTTCATGCTAACCACTAGGGAAAATATCATTTGAGGAAGGACTGGACAGAGGCAGTTATCGGTCAGATGGCAGCGCCAAGTGCTGTGTTACAGCCGACTCCGTCCAACCCCTCGTAGTAAATTGAAGTGCAGGCAGTCGCGACGAGCCAATCAACATGAGCCGACGCTGCCGCACTTCCAGCCTCCGTTGGAATCGACTAAGAATAGGTTCTGTCGCAAACGATGAGGGTCAAAAACAACTTCATGTACTTCATGACCGTTCTGTCTCTAATTCATATTCCTTGGTGTCAGTATGGAAGCTATCAAGGGACTCCCTGAAGTCAAAAAAATGTAGCATCCAATGGATTGTCCCTGTCTGCGGTTTTCTTCCATTTTTCGTGAGAGGAAATAATACTCGTGACAGTGGAGCGTCCTCGACAAAACTCATACAGGGCATCACAGAATACGTAATTTCCTTCCAGACATTCCAGTAGATGTTCCTAGACAATACGCTATATTATTTTGCACGAGAAGCATGTTAAGTTGACTGGACCTTCATTTCTGACGTTTGTCCGTGATTCTCCCTCAAAGATCGGGGTGTTAAGCGCGCTCTTTCATGCGTCCGGGAGTGCGCCTTCATCGAAATGCATCTGAGGTATGATATATTGTGTTCGGCACAGTTTATAGGCAAGTCCGGAAATGCGCGTATGGACATTGGGTTCGGGCCAGGTAATTTGACCGGTCTTAATCGGGTTGATTCCGCCTTTATCAGTGCCAACCAAAAGTACCATTCCACTGCTGGGAAGAAGGAAGGGAAGTCTGGTCGAAAAAGAACAAATATAACTGGATTCTCGAATGAAGACCGGCTGAAAGAAGTTAGAAAGATCGAAGGTCTTCAGTTTGTCATCAGCCTCTAATGTCCCGTCTATAGACCTAAGAGCTCGAATTAGATTCCGTGATTAATTAAAATACCACTTAAGACAGAATATGCCCGTTACTGGGCTGAAGGCCTGCCTAACCAAAATGGGTTTGCCAATGCCTTCAGGCGCGAAGTCACTGGTATTATAAGAGCTTAATAATAAGGTTAACCCGAACTTAGGGACGTGGTAAATCGCCAAATAGTGTGCCAAGCCAACATCCTGTAGACATTTAAAGTCATGTGCTAATGTTGCGAGAAATGTATGGTGCCGTCAACCACGAGAAAACCATTGATGTAAACGACATGGAGGAGGGAGGATGCCTTAATTTGAATGTCAACGTACGCGTCCTGAATTAAAACTTCAGAGACGGTTGATCCAATTAATTCAACCTACTGAAGCAAACTAAGTAGCAACAACTATGCGATTCTTCGGGGTGGTTATAGTCCGGTCTGACCGATGTCTAGGCCGAGGTCCACAATGGTGAGGCATTATAGGAGACTTTTTCGAAAGATTACAGAACCACGAACTTTGGCATATCCAATACCTACAAAACTACATGCCTTCTTGCTGCATGTACAATTACGCGTTCTTGTGAGAGGCGGGAGTGCTGGAACCCTCAGTCATAAATCCCTGCAAGGGTTTGACTCATTGCATGCACTGATTGAACTAGATTGTCTCCTTCGCGTGGTCTTCAAGTCAGAGCCCATGAATGAGTTGCGACTTTGAAAAACCTTTATAGTATTTGGACTGCTGAAAGATATTTCAGCCTCAAGCACTGAATAAAGGTTAGTAAAATAGGCTTTCGAGTAGCAAAAATTCCCATAGCAGTAATCAGAAGACGAGGTGGCGAGCATACGTAGATTTCGATAAATTCTCGTCGGGCCAGTACTATTATATGGCACAAGGGTAGAAGTAAAAACACGTCAGTAATAAGATAAATCGATTAAAGTTCGCCTTAAAGCACAGGCTGGGTGTGGGAATGTGGGGGAGGGAGGGGAGGGGGTAATAGCAGTCAATGTCAGGGACGGGGTGAGAGCGGAAGGACGCGGGAGAGTAGTAGTGTTAGTCGACCTTCGACCACTGTAGGCGCGGAGCCTGAACGTGGTTCTTCTAAGCGCTCAAGATCGGTTTTCGCAACCTGATGGCGGGCGCCTCTTCTGTTGTTAACAGGCGCTGTACCAGTGGTGTAGGATAGCTCTATGGGACCTTATAGATTACACGAAACGCTTCATTGGGGTCTTCATGATGTCCAGAATCAACAACATGCGCAGGAATGGCGCTGCTTATGCTCCTAGTTTCTCCTTTTCTCAGCCATGCCGGAAGGTGTTCCCGTATTCTTCTGAATAAGCGCCGACTCGTGCGACCAATATAACCTGCTCCACAGGAGCAAGTGAAGGAATAGATGCACATTGAAGTGGTCTGGGGTGTCAACTTATCTTTACCTTCTCCGCGTAAAAGAGGGTTAGTAGAGAAGGATACTTGAACCCTTGCCGCTGGGAAGGTTCGCGAAACAGCTTGATCAAGGCGTCTTTTTTAAGAGTTCCCTCGCAGCGTCCTCTTGAAAAGGGACTTTAAGGAAGAGAGTTTTCTTTTCGGCGGTCGGTGTGGCGGGTTTTACCGGTCTTTCGGTCATATTCTTTGCAATAAACCTGTCCGGGTACCCGTTTTCACGAAGGAAGTCCTAGATTTTTCCAAGTTCCTCCTCTATGCTATCTGTTGAACACATTTTTCTAGCTCTTTGTGCCAAACATCGGGACAAATTTCGTTTTTGTTGTAGGGGTATGGAACTAGCGAAGTTTGTGTATTGTCTAGACCAGGTTTTCTTCCGGTGGAAGCTTCTTCGGACACTCCCGTCGGGTCTTCTGCTTAGAACACCTTCCGGCATGGCTGAGAAAAGGCGAAACTAGAAGCATAAGCAGCGCCATTCTTGCGCATGTTGTCGATTCCGGACATCATGAAGACCCCAATGAAGCGTTTCGTGTGATCTATAAGGTCCCATCGAGCTACAGTGCACACTCCTCGCTAAAGTTGACTGCTGAGTCTGAGGCAGATAACGAAATTGCGTTTCTCGATGTCCTTCTACACAGGCAGGAGGATGGGTCTATCCAGCGCAGGGTGTTCCGAAAGAAAACCTGGACGGGACAATACGTTAGTTCCCACAGTTTTGTTCCCCTCAACATCAAACGAAATCTAGTCCAGGGATTGGCAGCTAGAGTGAGGCGCATCTGCTCACCTGAAACTATTGAAACAGAGCTCCAACAGCTGCAGAACACACTCCGCGAGAACGGATATCCTTATAGATTTATCCTCCGAAATATTGGGGAACGTATTGCAAAGCCCACTGTTGCGATTGCAGAAAAGAAAGATTTATCCATAAGACTGCCTTTTGCAGAAGACGCAGCGAGCGAACTAGTCAGACGGCGCTTAACTACAGCTGTCACGAGAGCATCCCCCGCGGCGAATTTACGCGTATGTTTCACAAACTCTCTCTTCCTACGTTTGGGAGGTAAAGACAGACTACCGTTGGAGGCCACATCAATGTGCATCTACTCATTCACTTGCTCCTGTGGGGCGGGATACATCGGCCGTACAACGAGACGCCCGGTAAAGAGGGTGCGTGAACATATGCCCGCCTGGCTAGACAGATGTGAGACCCGATCGGTTTCGAGCTCTATTCTCGCACATTTAATCGATACGGATCACCGCGTCGATGCCAAGGAAGCATTTCAGGTTGTCTATCGGACACCAACAAGCTTCTCTAAAGGCCTACGCCAACGGATACTAGCAACGACCGAGGCAGTGGCTATACGGCTGGCGAATCCGCTGCTTTGGTGTCAGAAAACCCTGACACAAGCGCTCTCTCTGCCGTGGCCAACGCCAACCTCACGTGATGACGACATGCCGCCTCAAATCCCTGATTACAGTGATGGGTACTCCGTGTACTCCATCCAAGAACACCACTCAACGACTCGCTTACCCCCCTCCCCCAGCTCTAAGGACCAAAACCCGCCGACCTCGTCATGCGGGCAGCGTGCGGAAGATGAGTGTTAATAACTTAATTGCCCTTGCGACACCTATAAACACCGTTAACTTTGTACATTTTCACTCCTTCATGTAATTGTATGGGCCTGACGAAGAATTACCGAAAGCACGTGTTAGCCAATTTGACTTTTCAATTGCAACATGGGAATATTCGCTGAACTATCCTAAACCACTGGTGCAGCGCCTGTTAGCAACAGCAGAGGCGGCCGCCATCAGGTTGCGAAAACTAATCTTGTGCGTACAGGAGAAACACGTTCAGGCTCCGCGTCTAACGTGGTCGAAGGTCGACTAACACTACTACTCTCCCGCGCCCTTCCGCTCTCACCCCGTCCCTGACACTGACTGCTATTACCCCCTCCCCTCCCTCCCCCACATTCCCACACCCAGCCTGTGCTTTAAGGCGAACTTTAATCGATTTATCTTATTACTGACGTGTTTTTACTTCTACCCTTGTGCCATATAATAGTACTGGCCCGATGGGAATTTGTCGAAAGCTACGTATGCTCGCCACCTTGTCTTCTGAAATAGGTTTTCGTTTACATGTGGAATTAAATCATTCGCAAATTGTACTCGAATACTCCAATTGCGTGAGTTGACGGATTACTGTGTTGTTAGCGTGCTCGCACTATCTTACGGCATTTCACGGGGTAGAATACTGAAAAGATATTTAGCCTTCTCCACCATGCTTAGTGGCATCCACTATATGAAAGTCGTTATGTGCAGTAAGCTAATGGCAAAGATGTTGAAATTGCTTGCAGATAACGGGGAAGTGGAGATGGTAGATAGAAACCTATATTATTCTGATTTAAATCATATTGCGTGGTTTCTCAACCGTCGACTTTCTACACTATTATTCGATGTCTCCGTATCGATAATTGTAAGCCTAACTTTGCGAAAAGTACACCTGAACAAACAGACGATTTTTAATAATTGCTATAGGACGTTTGGCTAACTGCTCCTGATGTCCCTACTTTATTCAGTCTTGTCGCCTACCGCGTACCTTTGACAATGCTCCCCTCTTTATCAATCCCGAGGTATATCATAATCACAGATCGATAGCTTTTTGTCAGCCCCGAGGGTGGCCTATCTAACTGTAAATCTGAGGTGTGCCAGTTCTTAGGCGCAAACATCACTTATCTTGGCCACGAGATTAGAGCGGTAGGCCAACGCACTGTATCTGGGACAATGGAGGCGTTCCGATTGGGCCTGTGCGCATATCGCGCGTCGTGTGTATAACAAAAGTAAAAGCTGGGCAGTTTGTTCGGGCGAGAGAAGGCCCCTCAACGTTAAATTACTTTATTTTTCACGTTAGCGTGACCCCCCCCCCTTCCCATTAGTACGCTGCCTAACAAATGACCCAGTGCTCCGTCCTTAAGTCCTGGCGATGATGCCAGTGATATTATCACAGAGGGGATATTATTGTGTTGTGGTTGATCTGGAGCAGAAATTGCGCTGCGCTTCACCATTAAGCCTATGCCCAAGCCATAGCGAAGATGTCTCATCTACCGCAGAACACTACTCGCCACGATTCCATTCGCTGGGCGCATTCGAATTTCCTGCTGAGCGGACCGTTCGTAATTCGCTCTTAACACATTATCGGAAACTGTATTATTGACGGCCTGTGCGGATGTTGTTAGTATGAAAAAAACTCACATATACTCAAGGTGAGGAAAAATGTTTACAATTGCTTAGTAGTATATGCGTGCCTAGCATGACAGCTATTTTTATGCGTGAACGCCTGACAACAGGCATCGCCAGAATGAACGGCATGCAGTAAGTTCAAAAACAAGCGAATTGTAAAAAATCTCTGGGTAGAAGTTCGCATGTTGTTTGGAACACTGAGGCCCAAAATAGGTTCGCTTGTTGCCCGATTCATCACACTGGCATACTGTGTCTGCGAATGGCGGATTTTCGAGAAAACAACTCTTTCTTGGGGGATGACGGTCAGCCTGGACGGTATATGCTTATTTGAAGCGGTCCTCGTCGGACCGAAATGGGAAAGACTTGGTTTGGTAGCTCCACCTGATGGACACAATACCGTTGGGGTTGGGGTTAAGGGTTACGGTTAGGGGTTATGGTTAGGGGTTAGGGGCTAGGGTTTTGGATTAGGGGTTATAGTTATGGGTTAGGGTTTCGTGCAACTATTTTTCAACCATCAAAGTACACACGCGCTTTCCCAATAGCCTTTCATGGTCGGATGTGGTTATGTAGCCACACCTGAAGGAAACAAACTCCGGTCACCTCTAACACCGGGCCGGTGCTAATAGGGGTTTTTACAGGCATGGCCAGGGAACGCATAGGCGACGAGGTCAAGTAGTTTTATGCAAAAGAAATGCTATTGGGAATGCGCGGCTGTACTTTGAGTGGTTAAGAAATAGTTGGGCTAACCCCTAAACCTAACCCTGACCCCTAACCTTTAACCCTAACCCCTAAATCTTACCCCTTACCCTAACCATTAACCCCATCCCCAACAGTATTGAGTCCCTCAGGTGGAGCTACTAAACCACATCTTACCCTTTTCTTTTGCATACAACTCCTTGACCTCGTCGTCTGTGCGTTCCCCAACCCCACCTGTAAAAACCCCCTATTACCGCCGGTCCCGTATTAGAGGTGACTGGGGTTTGCTTAATTCATGTGGAGCTGTGACAGTTCGCGTCTCCTTGCCCTCCGCCTTTGCCACGCTGCCTTCCTGTCCGCCTCAAACCCATTGTCGATACGCTGCTGGGACACGCGAGGCTTGTCACTAGCCTCGCGAGTGCTCCAGACCAATCAACGCTGCCCCCCTCTGATTGGCTGGCGCACGCTGAGACAACGAAAGGCGCACACACGCGCTGGGTCTCAGCACCTCGAAGGCGGACACAGACAACAGCAACTTGCCTGGAGAGCTCCCTCGCGGCGGCGACTGCTTGCGGAGCTTTGTGTACGCACTTCCAGCAGTAAAAGTCGTCCAAACCCAGTCCGTCTTCCCTGACATTTGATTTGGAAGCCTCTGTCCTGTCGACCACACCACCTTGGACAGAGCTACAGAAACACATCTGACCCTGAAATGCAGTGCACCGGCGGAGCATAACGAATAACCTCGCGAAATTAACCAGAAGACGATCATTCTTCTCTGCAGTTCCACCCTTGGGATGCTAAACAGGTGATTTAACCAGGAAGATCCTCATTTCGGTCTGGGAACGAAGCGATGAGGGTGGGTTAGACATCGCTGCCGGGGACAACCTTAGCGTATACAGCCATCACTAGCTAATGTCGGTAGAGATATAACTAGGAAGCATGGACCAGCACCAAGTCTTCTGGCCATTACAAGTCCCTGGTAGGCTAATTACCACCCATCAGTGTAAGGAGCAATAGGTCCCGTATGGGGGAAGTGCTTCCCACTATAAGCCCTGTATACATTTTCCATTTTACTGTGGTCGAATGCGTCCATTGGACCAAAGAAACGATGAGCATGTTTCGAGATATTGGTTTGCCTCCCAAGTGGGGAAAAAGTATGCGACACTGTGGCTCAAAACGACGAAGACGAGCCGATATGGCGTCTCTTATCGATACTTACTTGAAGAAAGGTCAATAAAGAATGTTCTTGGTCAGAAGACCTCGGAATTCACATGTCATATCCAAAGCCCACTGTTCAGTGAATCAGGACGGCCAGTGTATAGAATGCGCCAATTGCTGGCCGTCATCTTCTGGTTTCTGCTGCTTCCGGATACATATTTATACCTTAGATGGTTAGAATATATAATTCTTTCTTGGCCACCGCAGTAACTTCGCATTGACCGGCTTTGAGAAACACCATTAGCATTGGTTAAGACATTTCCATTTGCGCAATATTGCGGATATTGGGTCCGGAGCGCCGTGGTTGAACAGACCGTGTCCACGTCAGTGTAAGAACTATAAACAATCTAAGGAAAAATCCTGCAAATGCGGCTTACATCACCTAGCTCTTCCCTTCTGACGACTATTCCTACTCCAAGAAATACTTGTTAATGTTACTGCAAACTTCTAACCGAGTAGGTCTCATTTAATACTGCCTAATACAGGCAACTTTCACCACCAGTACAATTTGACCTCATTCAAACCAGAGATACTCGGATGAATACGGAGAATATTGGTTAAAAATAGTGAACTCTCGCATTCGTCTGAGCGTCTTTTTAAGGTGTATTTGAAGACAGCAACAAAGCGGCTAGTTTTTTCAAATGATAATTTTCCGAATTTGAGATAACAATGCTCAAAATTGCAACATTGAGAAGTCCAGGGTGAGTGTTTGAGAAAAAGAAAGAGTTCTCCGACCGCTTTGTTTGACCATAAGTCGGTTTGGTTGGTAGATTCACCTTTTTCGGCGGGAGGGGAGGACACCGATCCCGTGCATATTCTGAAAATCCTAAGATTGCACCATTGAAGAGTTTGTTGGCTCCGTGCAGCACCATTCCTTCGATAGTATCGTTCCACGGGCTCCGAGTTCTGTGGGAAGTGTGTTAATTATGGTGCTCCCACCACCTCTTTTCGACTATGTCTGTATTACCGAAGGCCGCGTGACAGACACTGTGTTTCCCTCCTATAAAAAGGTTTTTTGAACTCCATTACGTAGCGGTCCTCGCTGCCAATCCGGCTCAAATTTCCTGAGAGCTTGTTGCTCCTTTTTGTGACGAAGATTTCATTCTATTTCTACCTCAGAAGAAGTGAGGCTCTCTAGCGACGGATTAGTAAGTCGGTCTCTTCCATTTTGATCGTTTCTTATAGCAAGGATTTCTGAGCGACAATAACTTCTGTGATGCAGCATCTATGGGTAAGCAGGACGTTGGCTTTTGTATCCAAAAAATTTGGCCAGAGTTTTGTTGATTAGTCCCTATGTGAACATCTACCTTGACAGACTTCATGTGGACGCGACTGGTGGCTGTTCGTTCTACTTCTTCCGTTCCCTCCTCACTAACAGCCTACACAAGGAACAACATCGATCTCTCGAGTTACCTGTCGTCACGTCGCTGTCCTTAATTTCATCCTTGAATTAATGCTCCGGCACCACCTCTACTATGAGGAACCAGTCTATCGGGCCAGCGATGTGTGTGTGTGTGTGTGTGTGTGTGATCCTGCTCTACACGCACGCAGACATGCACTCCTACTGAGAGGATCCTGTTTATTACAGGTCACTTTGTTTACAAGACAGCCCGCCTAGCTGAATGTCGACCGACCGTAAACAATATGCGACACATCGACTGGATGGGCAGTCCGCCGGAAGTTTTGTCACGTTAGTTTATCCGGCGTTAATGGGGATCAGCACCTTATGACATGTTGATGTCTCGGGACAAGTTCGCACGCCCACGCACTTCTGGCGCCTCCGATCCGAGCAGGATGAAGCAAAACATGTCACATGCGTGAATATGGTCACGCGCACAGAGCTTCAGAATGTAAAACTTGTTAGGTCGCTCAGGAGAAGGGACGTAGTCAACTTGGCCGGTCCTCTGAGGACGGAGTGTCTACGATACTCCAAGATGTTGGTGCTTTTTCGGATGAAGGTAGAATATGCATGAGACAGTGCTGTCTCAATCCATATTCTATGCCACCAGATACAGTAAACTGGTAGATCTGTGTACGTCTTGACCGCAACCCTGCTTTCCCCCGACCGACCGACTCTCTCTGCCCATTTCGATCTTCCAACTTCAGTAGTATTCTGAATCGACCCACCCAAAGTGTTGCAATCCAGCCCGGTGGGATCATGAGGTTTCGTAATGAGTAAACCCTGGATTATTATAAGTTGAGCATTCTTTCAGGACAGAAGCATATGTAGCTCCTCCAGATGACATGGTATGGGAATTTTTTTCGGATGCCATTCTCAGGACAGTGAATGCAGCCAACTAGCCCGACTATTTTGCTCGTTAGCTTGGCGCTGCTGCTGTCACTTTATGCTTCCACCGTAGTGTCTTCTAATAGTGTTGTATATTCCCGATCGAAAACGGACAGGGCAACGGGATCGTGGCCCAGTGGTTACAGGCGTGGACTTCTAACTAACAGGTCACGAGTTCGAACCTCGGCTGCTCCACATTTCGGGGTTGGGTATGACTGGCTGACGACGGCTAATAAGCCATAAATGGCCATTCCAGTCTCCCTTGTCTTTGTCGGTAATAACATACTGCCTATACCATGTGCCGCTGTGCCGCTGCTGGTTGGTCTCGAGAGAGAGCCCGTAAGACGGAACGGAACGAGTGAGTTAGGTAAGAAAGATCGGTGAGCGCCCCCTACCATCTTCTAATAGTTGGCCAGGTGGACGTGACGGTGTATCAATAAGCTGGTAGATTTCCACAACCCTGACCGCCTGGATTTGTCCACTCTACCGATTTGTACGACGATTGGACTAACCACGTGCATGGCCATCTTTGAGAGTGCGTCCGCCAAGCAGACTGCTGCGAAGACGGTGGTGGTGGTGGTGGTGGTGGTGGT
>CACRXP010000332.1:6294-22974 GCA_902702965.1 Spirometra erinaceieuropaei | reverse complement strand
GCCCTCCCCCCCCCCCTCCGGTATTCTTGACCATGTCTTGGCACCGGATACAGGTGGGGAAGGAGAGAGTGCGGTAGATGCGGTGCAAGTCTACGTTCATTATAAACTAAATCACGCTTCAGTCATCGTGCCTGCTTCACCTTGCCGTGCAGCACACGGTTGATCTCGTCGACAAGGACGATCGAACTGTTGTTTGCCCGTAAAACGGGCCACGCGGTGGACGCGCTGCACTAATATGGGGACTAGGTCGGAGTCCGGCATGTGTTAATGGGATGTGCACATATAACAAATTGTCAACATTTTGGTATGGTTGCACACCAAATTACGGGCTCACACCGAACCAATTGGGGTCACAGTGGTCCTTCCTTTTCCATTGATGTATAAAACCCTGGTTTTTTATGGGACATGTGGCGTGGTGGTACGCCTAGGTGCGGGTTTTCGCTGTGCCAGTCGTCCGCACCCTCTCTCGTTTCCGGTCTTATTGACTCTGTCTTGACACCGGACCCAGCTGTGAAAGGAGGTGAGTGTGCGGTAGATGCGACGCAAATCTACCATCACTTTAAACTAATCCACGCACAAGTCACTGTCCCCGCTTTCATCCTGCTGTGAGGTACACGATGGACATCGTCGAAATCGACAGTTGAACTGTCAAGCGTGTGGCTCCTCGAAGCGAGGCCCTGCCTAGTGGCCACAGCCCGGTAACCGCCCCGACCGGCGAGCTAAATCAGGCGAGTGTATTCGGTGTTTTTTTTGTCCCCACGTCCGGGAACTCCGCCCACCTTCCCATCCCCCCTCCCCCTGTCTTCAATAGTCCTACTGAGAGGACGATATGCAATCCCGTAGGCGGTCCAAGCAAACCTGGGTCGCTCTCCCACGAAACCAAACTATGACCCATAGTGGAGTTCGTCAGCCGTCTGAGACATCTCAGTAACCCTATTTAGGAACAACACAGCTTACCTCCTCGCGGGCGGGAGCGACCAGAAAAGACGTCCTATAAGAATACTGATGGAGCACGACATCTGTCTACATACTGTGGCTCGTAGATGCTCATTCTGGTAGCCTGGAATATTTGCCCATTTTCAGACAATCCGGAGCAAAGTATCGGAAAGGCAAACTGCACTAGTCACTCAAGAACTGCCGGACTACATGATGGGCGTCGATACTCTCAGGAAGACCCGTCTCTCCGAACAAGGTCAACTTGAGGAGGTGGGTGCCGGCCACACCTTCTTTTGGAGGGGTCGTCAAAAGGCAGAGCGATGCGAGTCTGTGGTCGCCTTTGACATCCAGATCGACACTTTGAAGCAACTACCCTGTCTGTCGCATGGCATCAACGATCGCTTTATTACCCCGAGTCTGCCTATTTGGGGAGCCAAACTCGCCACCACCATCAGCGCCTACGCACTGCACGCCCTCCCTTCATCTGCGCGGAAGGCGGACAAAGTGGTTGTTTCTGGCGACTTCAACGCCCGCCTCGGGACAGACCACGCTGAGTGCTGTGTCCCCATAGTCTCGGCAGCAGTAGAACAAACGGGCTCCTTCTTCTGCGAACCTGCGCGAAACATCGCCGCCTACTGACCACCACCTTCCGCCTGCCGATGCGAAGAGGACCACATGAACGCACCCAAGATTTCGACGCTAACAGCTGCTGGACAGTGTTCTCATCCGGAGGCGAGGTCGACAGGACGTGTTGGTGACCAAGACAATCTGCGACGCCGATGGCTGGACGGACCATAGCCTCATCATCTCCAAGATAGGGATCTGAGTGCTACCTCGCAGGGGACCACAAGTTAGGTGACTAACAGTTAAACAGTTTTGTGGAATTTACTCGCTCACCGTCTCCACTTCAACAGTCAACTGACCCTGCGACTGGAATACTTGCAAGCTCTCCAGGAAGACGCCTCCGTGGAGACCCCCGGGTGCCAACTGAGGGCCCCGATCCATTCGGCTGTTTTCGGACGCGCACGTTGTCAGCACCAGAACTGGTTTCACGAAGACGGCGCAACCATCAGCAACCTGCTCGCCTACATTGACCGACCGACCGATGCAAACCAAGCGGATTTCTACCGAAGTCGCTGCCTTGTGCACCGACAGTTGCGAGAAATGCAGGACGTCTGAATGTCTCGCAAGGTCGAGGTGATCCAGGGGCATGCAGACTGCTATGAACCAAAGAAATTCTTCGCAGCGATCCAAAGGAAATACCCGGCTTCTTAGGACCGACGGGATCAAGAAGTCGCAAATTCTGTTGAGTGTTCTCAACAGCCCATCTACAATCCCGACCCCGCCAGTGACTGGCAGTTTCCCCTAAGTGGAAAGAACCTCAACCTGGATCCTCTGCCCTCCCTTCTAGAAATCGTCTGCGCCGTGCAACAGTCATTCAACGGGAAAGCATCGGACTCTGATACGATCCTGACCGAAACCTAAAAGCTTGGCGGTCATCGGCTAATGGATCTAATCCTAACGCTGTTCCGGGAGGTGTGGCGCAAAAGATAAGTTCCTATGAATTTAAGAATATGACAATCGTCCATCGCTATGAAGGAAAAGGGACCGACAACTCTGTGCTAGCCACAGAGGAATCTCGCCGCTTAATGTCCCCCGGTAGATCTTCGTTCGCATCCTCCTCAACCGTCTTAAAGGTTATCTCGAGCAAGGACTTCCCCCTGAGAGCCACTGCGGCTCCCAACGTCAACGTGGAACCGCCGACATGGTTTTCGACCCCCGCCAGCTTCAGAAGAAATGCCAGAAATTGCGGACCCCCCTGCACTACCTTCGTGAGTCTGACGAAGGCCTTCGACAGAGTAAATCGTTAAAGACCGTACAAAATCATGCAGAGGTTCGGCTGTCCTGAGCGATCTGCGAGCTTGGTGCAGCATGTCCACGGTGGGAAGCTGGCGCGCGCCACGACCAATGGGAACTTCTCAGAAGCATTTTTAGTAGCCAACAGAGCGTAGCGGAGCGACTTTCTCGCCCCATACCCTCTTTAGTCTCATGTTTTCTGCCATGCTGATGGACGCCTACCGTGATTAACGCCCCGGTATCCGTATCACCTACAGCACCTATGGATATTTTCTCAACAGCAAACGCATGAAGGCCTCAGAGCTTTTTCCCATGACTACTGCCCGCCACCTGCTGTTTTCCGGTGACAACGCACACAACAACACGACAGAGGCAGACATGTGGCGGAGCAGGGAACACCTCACATTCGGCTGTACCAACTTGGGGCTGACCATCAACGAAGATAAAACGGTAGTTATGCGTCAGTCGTCGTCCAACGCTGCATACAGTGCTCCTCACACCCATGACGACGGCACCTGAATTAAGGTCGTGGACAACTTCGCCTACCAAAATCGATGACGAAGTATCTCCAAAGCCAACCGTGGATTCGGCCGGCTGCGGATCACCGTATGAAATCGCCACGGTCTCCGCCTGAACTAAAGATCTGCAGCGCTGTCATCTCACCGACACGTCTCTATGGGGTGCGACTCGGACAGTCTACGAGAGGCAATCGCGGAAGCTAAACCACTTCCACCTCAATTTTCTCTGACAAATACTCAAGCTGGCATGACAGGACAGGATTCTGGTCAAAGTTTCGGAACGGACTGGAGTCCTCAAAATCCACGCCATGCCCAGGCAAATACAGCTACACTGGCGCGGCCATCTGGTGAGGGTGGACGACGAGCGCTTATCAAAACAACGCTTCTACGGAAATGTCGCCTTAGAGCTGTCTCACGAGCCAAATCAGCACAGCGGCGCGTACTATAGGCAGAATACATAACCGATAAAGTCAAAGGAGATTGGAGGGGGCATTTCTGGCTTATTAGCCGTCGTCAGCTGTGCGACTGCTGGTTGGGCTCGAAAGAGAGCCCTAAGGCACAACGGGACGAGTGACTTTCGCAGAAACGATCGGTGAGCGCCCCTCTACCATTGCATATTCCCGATCGCAACTGACGGAACAACGAGCCCGTGGCTCAGTGGTTGGAGGCGTTGGACTTCTTACCAACAGGTTGCGGGATCATGCCCTAAATGTTTCGCACTTCGGGGTTCGGTATGACTGGCGGACAACGGTTACTAAGCCGGAGATAGTCATTCCAACATGCCTTGTCTTTGTCGGTAAGGTTTTTCTGCATATATATAAATGTGTATGGGATGGTACCGACAAAGACAATGGGGACAGAAATGGATCTTTGGTCATAGAGTTTGACACTTTGTCATTAAGTCATGGGCCCGTTGTCCTGCCGGTTGCGATCGAGAATATCAGTTATGACAGATAAGAGCTCAAATTGTTGTTGTGGGTACCATGTAAGTTACTTCTACTATTAGTCGCTGTGCGACTGCCTGTGGGGGTTCTAGTATGAGCCCCAGGGCACAACAGAACGAGCATGTTCCGTAACCTGATCGGTGAGCGCCCATCTGTCATAACTGATATTCCAGATCACAACCGACGGGACAACGGGCCCGAGGCTCAATGGTAGACTGTCAAAATTGGATGAACAAAGACCCGGGGTTTGCATTCCAAGTGATCCACACTTGGCGTTGGGTATGCCTGACTGATTATGGCTAATAAGCCAGAAATAGCCATTTCGATCTCCCTCGTCTTTGTCGGTACCATGCCGTATACAAACTCCGATGATGGAAACGAGGAAGTTTCCGAAACGTCAGTTCGAATGCAATATGGTCCATGAATTCGCACTCTCTTCTCCTTCGTCTACTTCGGGAGATGATGAACGCGATACAATGTCTAGACCTCGAATCTTTACGCATAAATCTATAAATGAATTAACTCAGTAATGGGCGCACATCGATCCATTGGCTTGCGAAGCAAACTAGGTTTGTATGGACGATAGCTGTCATATGAAGAAAAAGATGGGCTCACCGGAACGGGTTTATTTAGATACTGACATTTCGAAGGGTTTGGTCGACTCTCCATTGTCAAGGCGTAAAATGCACTTAATCGACCAGAAATCCCAGGTGACATGTCACGTTGGTCGGCCTCGTGCTGATCGATTTTTCTCTCCTCTTGCTGACTCGGCCTCTCGGGGGATGGTTGACGGGCGTTTTGGCTGCGTGCTTTGTGAGTCACCACCCCGTCGGGGGAGGTGATTGAACCTTTGTCGGGTGGTCGGTCTGGCGGTTCTTCTTCTTCTTCTTCCTCATCGAGTAAACTCGCCTTCGGACTGTCTTCGTATGGCCTTCTTAGGTCTGGTGTGGCTGTTTGGTCCTGAGCTCTACGATTGTGATGACGTAGAACCTTGCAAGCTGTAGGGAGGTCCAAATGCCTGTTGATGGAGTGGGCATCGGGGGACCACGCCTCGAGAGTTAGCCGTTCTGCTTTTGTGTTGTCTCGGCCTAAGTTGGTAGCTCTCTGGAGATCGAAAGTATGCTCAGTTTCCCCAACGTGTGTCGCTAGTTTAGAGTTAGGGTCTAACCTCCGAGTGGCCGATTTGTGTTCTTGTAGGCGAGTTTGCAAGTTCCGCCCGGTTTCGCCCACATAGTTGCAGTCGCCCTCATGGCAATATATTTTGTAGATGACTGCTGAGGTTTCAGCGGGTGGCAATGGAACCTTAGGTTGCATTAGGCGACGTCGAATTCTTGCTTGGGGTCGATGGGCTATGCCTACTCTGGTGGGTTGTAACAGTCGCGAGAACGTCTCAGAGACCCCTTTACTTTAGGGACTAGCCCTCCAGACTTCGGACTGTTGCTCATTTGGCTGCCGTCTGTGCACCCGACGTCCGCTTCTCTCGATGAAATGTCTGGGATAACCATTCGTTGCAAATAGGTTCTGAAGGTGCAACCAGCAACACGCGTTGGAGAAACTGAGCATACTTTCGATCTCCAGAGAGCTACCAACTTAGGCCGAGACAACACAAAAGCAGAACGGCTAACTCTCGAGGCGTGGTCCCCCGATGCCCACTCCATCAACAGGCATTTGGACCTCCCTACAGCTTGCAAGGTTCTACGTCATCACAATCGTAGAGCTCAGGACCAAACAGCCACACCAGACCTAAGAAGGCCATACGAAGACAGTCCGAAGGCGAGTTTACTCGATGAGGAAGAAGAAGAAGAAGAACCGCCAGACCGACCACCCGACAAAGGTTCAATCACCTCCCCCGACGGGGTGGTGACTCATAAAGCACGCAGCCAAAACGCCCGTCAACCATCCCCCGAGAGACCGAGTCAGCAAGGGGAGAGAAAAATCGATCAGCACGAGGCCGACCAACGTGACATGCCACCTGGGATTTCTGGTCGATGAAGTGCATTTTACGCCTTGACAATGGAGAGTCGACCAAACCCTTCGAAATGTCAGTATCTAAATAAACCCGTTCCGGTGAGCCCATCTTTTTCTTCATATGATAGCTGTCGTCCATACAAACCTAGTTTGCTTCGCAAGCCAATGGATCGATGTGCGCCCGTTCCTGAGTGAACATCACACCAGCAGGAGTGACAAGGCAAAATCGATTTTTCGGCATGTTTAAATGTTAACTGTGTTGCACACTTACTTCACGTCTGAAGACGACTTGGGGAACCAAGATCGAAAATTTACAATAAAACTTGTTTAATATTTTCCAAAGTGCTGTTTTCTTTCGAATTATGATTCTTGGGATGCCTGTTTTCCAATATATATGAATATATACCATGACTATCGGCTCCTAGCGTATTATTCTGCAGTCTTCTTCGGACAACCTGCCTACCGCTCTAACCCATTGGGATGGTCACAGTCAATCAATCACGGACCATGTCTTATAGTCCTGTACTGCGACAGAAGAACCGAATTTCGCCCGCTGGAACATCAGCACTTGGCCATAAGCTCCGTTGGAACGACGAAAACAGCAGCCAGGTAGGAAAAATCGGTCGAAAATTGACTGCCTATCTATCCCAGAACCGGACTTTCAACCCGCAACACACGCTGGAGAGTAGCACCAAGTCCCTGAATACCGCAGAGGGGCAAACAAAAGATCGGAGAGACAATGGCCCACAGCGCAACTGTGGCATCCAGGCCTGATTTGCAATGAGTCACAGCTACGCACACGATCTTTCACGCTTCACGCGCTCCGGACAGCCTGGCTTGCGTCCTTGTGATCATGCACACCCCCCCCCCCTCTCGACTCCACCCCTAAACCAAACAGTCACATGTCCAACACAGCTTGACATGGGCACGTGACATCTGCGTGAACAATGCCACAACTTGCGCTCTCGTTGGCGGTAGCTTTGCTCTGACACACAAGCAAACAGCCCACTCAAGGCAACCTCTCTCGTGTACAGGATAAGCGGACTCTCACAATCTTGACTTCTGACACGAAACGGGACAAACATACTGTCTGTTGGCCTAAAGACCAAAATGTTCAGGAAAGCGACGAACACGACGCAAATACTGAACGTCAACAGCAACCACCCAATCAGACACAAAAGCAACTCCGTAAAAACGCTATACGGCGTGTTGAGACGCACTGAAGTGAACCGGAAGAGAAGGCTGCCGAAGTTCAATATTTTCTACGGGGTTTCAGAGAAAATTGTTACCTGCGCAACTTTGTCAACCGGTGTATGCGCAAACGAGACGAGCGACAAAATCTTACCGACCCTAAATTCTGGCGGGCGATGATGGAACGAGAGGGTTCCCGAAATGCCCGTTCAAATATAATTTGGTCCATGAATTCGCCCTCTATTCTTCTTCGTCTTCCTTGGGGGATGATCAACGCAACACAATAACCGGACCTCGGATCTTTGCCCATATATATATATATAGGCAGAATGGTATGACCGACAAAGACAAGGGAGACTGGAATGGCCATTTCTGGCTTATTAGTCGTCGTCAACCAGCCATACCCAAGCCCGAAGTGTGGAACACCCGAGCGTCGAACTCGCGAACTGTTGGTTTAGAAGTCCACGCCTCTACACACCGGGCCACGAGCCCGTTGCCCTATCGGTTTTTGATCGGGAATATACAATGGTAGGGGGCGCTCACCGATCGTTCTTACGGAACTCTTTCGTTCCGTTGTGCCTTAAGGGCTCTCTCTCGAGCCCAACCAGCAGCCGCACTGCGGCGCATGATATATAGGCAGAATGGTATTACTGACAAAGACAAGGGAGACTGGAATGGCCATTTCTGGCTTATCAGCCGTCGTCAGCCAGTCATACTTAACCCCGATGTGTGAAATACCCGCGGCTCGAACTCGGGACCTGTTTGTTATAGGTACAACGCTTATAATCACTGGGCCACGGGCATGTTGTCTTGTCGATTGCGATCGGGAATATACAGTGGTAGAGTTGCGCTCGCCGACCGTCCTCACGGAACACACTCGTCCCGTTGGGGTGGGGGGAGGCAAGAAGCCCTAACGGCTCTCCCTTCCCCACACCCCAAAGCTTACCATACCTCGGTGCCCACCCCTCTCACGCATCAGCTGTCAGTCTGTCATTGTCTGCCCTGTCACGCCAACCGACCTAGTCTGTCGATCTTATTTTCTCCTGTGTTCATTTCGCCTGAAGACGGGTTGGTGTCAACACCTTGAAAATCCAAGAGTACAACTCGATTTCCCGATGAGCCACCCTCAAAGCTTACTAAAGCCAAATCTCTTAACCAAGTACAGGGGTCCGCCCTCGGTTTGGCTGGCACTACCTCATGACCGTCGAAAGCGAACAGTGATCTCAGAGAACTGTTACTCCTGCGAATCTCAACCCAACAAATTCCCACAATTACCTACTTGATCCGGCACCATTCCCTCGTTAAGCAAGGTCAAAATAAAAAATCACATTTACTGATCAAATACACTCATGGGTTAAATTTTTCTTAAATTCGAAAAACAGGCCATTGTTGGGCACGAAAAGGCTTAACATGGGTATAAAATGATGCGAAGGTAACTAAACTGCCAATCTCAGTTCACAGTCAAATGATCCTCAGCAAGTCTACTGCACGATAGTTTAAGGTCACAGATCAACTGGGGATAGGATCGGGTGATCTCCTTTTCAAGGAAAATAAAAATGAAAAAGACAACCACAGAAAGGGAGCGTGCTCACTTTGATTCGGCAAGCTTCCGGACAAGAAGTTGCAAACCCTCAAGTCTAGGACACTTTGCCTCAACTGACTCAGAAGTCTTCGTCTTCAAACGCTTCGTAAGATCCGACAGAGCCGCCTGCAGATCACCAAATGGCACAACAGCATGTCCCCTCAACTCCACCTTGATGCTCCCCGGATAGAAATCAACGCTGTGGGGGCCAGACAGAATGGCAATCATGGAAGTTCTCTCGCGCACGATGTCACACGAACACTGGCTCGCCAGTCCCAACGTCGTGTTCCATGAGGCCACCGTTTTTCCATAAGCGACAAAGTACATTGTGCCTCTTATTGACTCCTTGTCTTCAACCAGGACGGACTGAGGCTTGAAAAGGTGGATTCTGCCGCCGTAGTAGCAGACTGAATCATTGATGGCCTGAACCAAGCTCTCCTGTGTTGTGTCGTCGGTAGTGCAGTTGGGACAACTGGGCGGAGCAGGCGTAGTCAAAACCGGTGTTACAGTCACGTCTGGCGTCTCCACAGTCACGTTTGTCTCCTGCAGAAAATCAGGGTTCCAGTAGCGTTTGCAAGTGTTCGGCAGGAAAGAGACTTCCGTCTTCTTCTGAGGAGCATAGTAATCTTGCACACGGATCAGGGAGGGACTGAGAGGCTCAACAAACATCTTTTGACTTAGCGGCAGGCTGACGCATCGCAACAGTCGATCACATCCACCGACGTTCTCTGATTCAGTCTCCGTGAATGCATCAAAGTAGGCGAACAGCATCTGCTTCTGTGCATCGTACTCAACACGACTTAGACCGGGGTATTTCAAGCCTGCCAAGTCTGATTCCTTCATTGTCCACCCACTGGGCAGTTCGAACGTCACCAGAATCATGCCTGTGGCGATAGAGTCTGCCGATTTGACAGCGCGTTTGGACAAACTCACACACACAGTCGTATTGGCGTGAGTGCACTCCGGAGTGAATTCTTGCCCCTGCCTCGTGCTGACACTGAGCACAAAGAAGGAGTCGGCACTCTCCAGACCGTCAGTAGGATCTGGTGTGTTATAGAGCAGCGAGAGATGAACCGCAACACAGGTGGCTTTCGCTGGTGATGATACCTCCCACCTGACCTCCTTCGACCCTGCCCGGCTGTGATAGCCCAGCTCCACCTGCTGTGAGATGTGTGTATTCGTCCGGTTCACCACTACCTCCTTCGTCTTCAAATTCCCAGGCAGAACACTAGCCGTCACTACGGTGGAGGCCTCTCGTCCAGAGGAGGTCGATGCGACGGTGGAAAGATGCAGTTGGCCAGCCGCATGTGCTAGCGCTCTCAGAGCCACAACAGTGTCCTGCGTTGAGTAGAATCCACCCTGTTCATTCTGCTGTGCTGACAACCAACGGATGATCGGCAGCAGTTGAGAGATGGACTGAGACTCCGCGAGAGCCAGGTACGCGTAGCCCGTCGTCTCGACTTCGGAGGCGGGATAAGCTGTATTCTCATCATTCCACCATCGCAGCGCTCCGCTTCGCGACGTCTTTACCGTGGCCCTGTTGACCAATTCCCTCAAAACAAACTCCCTCTTTTCTGTTAACTCACCGAGTCCGGGAAGGCGTCTGAGAGCATAGGCAACCTTGGCAAGGGCTCGTAGAGGAATTTCGGAGACATTATATGAATCTATCCTGTCCAAAAGACATCGACTTGCCAACTCCATTGTATTAGCGTACGTCTTAGATTTCGTTTCTCTCACAGTCATTGGAGCGTCAACCAGTGCTGAAAGAACATACGAAGTAAGAAAAAGGTCCTTGAGGAGGCTTGCCTTCGGAGAACTGTCTGTTACATGCATATCCGACTGAAACACTCGACCATACTCCGCAAAGCAGCCATCTGTACGTTGCACTGACCTGAGAAACTCGAAGGCCGTTGAGAGCGTGGGGTGGAAATCCACGTTGGCAGTTCGCAATTTTTTCACAGCTTTCTCCTGCAGCAACTGCTCGGCCTCGCTGAATACGCCAAAAACAAAGGCCGTCAACCAGGTACTGCCCAGTCCCTGAGATTGACCGAAGGTCGAGAATGAGCCATTATCATGACGATAGTTGAGCTGATTGCTGTACCCACTGCCAATGTAGCCAATCGCTCTCTCTGCCAATTTCTTCGTTTCGGCATCATGCAAGTCTGTCGCCGCGACCAAATACTTCAGCACGTACACGCTTGGTGCCACCTTCACCATATTCTGTTCGCCACAGCCCGTTGGTAGGCGAACCAGGTTATCCAGATTCTTCACTGCCTTGCCGAGAACATTGCCACTCACGGAGACATAGCTGCGCAGTGAATCCTCCACTATGTCTTCAGGCAGATTTAGCTGCATTACCTCCTCCAACGACTTTTTGCCCTCGGAAAGGCACAACACCCCACCCACGTTCGTCTCTGCCTCTACACCCTCCGGCACAACGAGGACGGAACGTCTAACAGCATCGGCCACTGAGGTCATCGCTTGTCTGGCCGTAGACCCTTCGCTGCACATGGCCGATCCCAACTTCGCCACAGCCTCTGCTGTCACATTCAATCGTCCCAGCTTCTGTGGTTTGAGAGCCAGAGTGAATGTGACCTTGGCATCACCCTGACACAGGCAAGTGACAAACTCCGAACTGCCGACCAACTGCCAGTCCTGGCGATCGACTGCCACTGACACGAGAACCTCGTAACAGGCCTTCTCATCTGCTGCTCCACTCGTCGACGTGTGTGGCAACATGAACACGCTGACCGGCAGGTGTAAGACCTCCTGTCGTTTGGCCTTCACCGGGGGTGTGAATTCGACGTAGAAGGGGAGTGAGACCGTGAGCGTCTCAGGCTCCATTCTGGGCGGCATCCAGAGTCCGAGGTTACGCGTGAAGCAGAGGGCCGTAAACTCCCACCTGGTGATGCTGTCTGGAGCAGTTAGCTGTGTTGCATATTGTCCGGCTTGGTCAAGTTTAATATGGTCAAACAGCCAAACTTCCGGGAAGAATTCACGCAGTCGGGCTTTTGAAATTGAATCAACCGAATCCGGATATGCGACGTCCTTGATGCCATCGTCAACAGGTCCTCTGGCATTCACAGAAAACATAGGACAAATAATGCGCTTTTCAAGGGATTTTTTGAATGGGCCAGTATGTAGGAATTCCAATCCAATTGCATCGAACGCGGCCTTCGTACTGTCGACGGAATAGTCGCTATAGTAGGGACGGCGGTTATTCTGGAGCTCGTCTGCATACTTGTTCAAGTCAATCAGGGTCTCCTTAAATCTCTCAAAGTTCTTCAACGAAGTATCAACAAGACGCACAATGCACGAGTTTTCGACACCGGATTTGTCTGCGCTTCTGCCGATCGGCACGCTCAATTGCAGACCAATCCCCTCTCCGGGCAGGACTGAATGCTTCTTGAAGTTGTTTCTGGTGACCGACTTCACCTGGGACTCGAACATGGCTGGCGCCGAACAAAGTTTCAGATTCTCGACTTTAAGAAGATCGGTGATTAATTCGTAACCTCCCAGCGAACTGGCATTCACGTTGTTGACATAAACAACCGCGCTGAGTGATGGTCCAAAGCTGGAATCCATTTCAAAGCTCGCCTCATGCATAAATATCGTCCTGCGAACATCACTTTCCTTTGTGCTGGGAGGTGTCACATGCGAACTAGGTCCTTCAGTAGTAGCAGTTGAAGGGGGATCCGTTCTGTCCAGTCTCTCATAGTCTACTACTGCCCCATCGCAAAGGTAGCCAGCATAGCCGGCTTCGCATACACAGTCGCCACCCTGCACACATCTCCCATGAACGCAGCCCCGACGCGGTACACAGGTCTCACATCTCTCGCCTGTCCAACCCACCATGCAGGCACACCGTCCCGGCGCTACACATAGGCCACCCCTACCACACTGTCCTTCTGAGCAATGCGGCGTCAGACAGTTCTCTCCAGTCCAACCCGGCAGACAACTGATCTCACCCACCTCTCCCGGCCGAAATCCGACATTGCAGGTGTAGTGTCCCAGATCACTGTCCTCGTCAGAGCACACGTAGCCCGAAACCGCAGGTTGCAGGACTGCAGACCGCTGTGTCGGCACACCTCGCGAGAGATACTCGAGGAAAAGCGTCTTCCCGGCTAGCGGTGCATTGACCACGATAGAAAGATTGAGCCATCCAGGACAGTCAACCGGCGAGTTCCCGTTTATACTCCTTACCTTGAGGGCCAGGCTGCTCAAGGATTTCCAGCGTTTCAAAGATCTAGAAGTGTGGAAATTTTCGTCCCCCGTGGGTGGCTCCCAATACGGACGAATCATGCGTTGAAGGAAAGGCGAGGGGGTGGTCGTTGTGGGCGTGACCATCGTTTCATCACGTATCAAGTCCACTTTCACCTCCAGGTCTCTTTCACTCTTTACTGGTGGCAGAATAAAAGATGCAACACCATCGACATTTAGCGTCAATTCTTTGAAATATATGTTCGGATTCAAATCATTCCCGCCTCGAAACCAGGGGCCACATGGATTGAGTATTTCAAACACTGTTAAGTTGGCCTTCATCGAAGGACTACTTGTAACAGTACTCATCTCAGTCAGACGTACCTTGCCATGAATGGGCAAACCTGGACGATATGCGCGGTCTATTTCTAGACTGAGCTTGGGGGCACGAAAACGACGAATGTTCGCCTGACCGAACTGGGTCACAGCCGAACCCGTATCCGTCTCGCTGACTGAGACGATGAAACCGACCTGTTGGTCCCAATCATACCTCCCACGGGCGCGTTGCATCAGAGCTTTTATGGTTGCATTCACACCTACACACCCTCCATTCTCGGGGGTGCCAGAAAGCCTGCCGGCAACACGAAGACACTGACCTCCAGCTCCCCTCGAATCTGGTCCAGACAAACACACATTGTTCTCAAACGGAGTACCTAGCTCCTGCTGTTGCATCAATTTCCTTCCCGAACAGACGCAGATCTGGGCATCGTAGTGTCCCTGAAAGGAATTTCCGTTGGTGTAAGTTGCACAGACGTTGAACTGTGCCGTCTCAGAGCTGATGTCCACCTCCTCGGGAATCTGGATGGACGCCAGGAAACGAGGCAGAACGTAATTCTTCACGTCCACCTCCAGCGCTTGTGTGCTGGTGAAAACCTTCGCCACAAGTCGCCAAACACCTTCGGATGCATCGCGCAGCAGAGGGAAGGACAGATTCAATGCCGTCGTCTGTTGCACATTCCTCCACTCCTTCACTCGATTTCCACTCGGATCTTCTACATAGATCACATCAAATTCCGGAGACCTTTCATGTCTACGTCTCTCGTCCTCCGAGATTTCCACCAGCTTGGGGTTCATGTAGTCCTGTCTGTCAACTCGAAACTTGGGCCACTTGAGCTTCTTAGTACTTGGTAGAAGTTGGCGTGAATTGAGGGCAATGAATCGAAAGCGAATATTCTCACCAGGCCTGTAAATCGGTTTGTCCGACTCACCCAAAATAACGACAAATTTTCGAACAAATGAGGCATATATCATCTGACTTTTCTTTTTCGGTTCTCGGCACGCTTTCGGGCGATACCAACGTCGATCGTTTCCCTCACCAGCGCCCGCCTCTTGATCATCATCGTCGCCATCAGCATCCCCGTCCCCATCACTCCTCCCAGCGTCCTCTTCCTCTTCTTCCACATCATCAGTGTCATCATTGTCATGCTCTTCGTTGTAGCTTTGTCCTTCTTTCTCAGGAGGGCAGTACTCGTAGGTAACATTGAGATTGATCGCGCCTCCCCCATCGGTTACAAACGGCGGACGGAAGTCAACTTCAGCTACGTAGAGGCCGTCAGCACTTCTTTTCGAAGTCAGTCGATAGGATAAGTTCATGGGGGGAAGATGGAGACCATAGACGAATGAGCCGACACTCAGCCTAGACAAGGGATGCGCTGACCGAAGTTGGATCCGATTAGGCACATCAGGCAGGAGAGTCCGTGGGATGGTGAGGGTGACGGCATTATCGGGATCATAGTTTGCGTCGACATAGCTATCCTGATAGATTGCTCCATTGGCCGACAAACTCAGTGCAGACAAGATGCACAGCACAGCCCAACCAAATGGAGAAGCACACCTAGCCATGCTTCAATAGCGTTTCACCTACAGTTTACGCCTTAAATGGCCCCCCGTCAGTCCAGCCTTGACTGGATGCTGGCATCCTCACCCGATTGGTCTACTCAGTCCAATGGCCGCCTCGTGCCAATACCTTCTGACTGATTGGTTAAGCCTGTCGTTGTGAGGTTGGCCCAATCAGAGCCAGCCTGTGGAGCCTTTGACTTCTCTGATTCGCATTTGGTCTGTGCGTGAGGGCGGACTTGTGCAGTGCGCAGCACGTGGGGGCGGACAAAAGGGCGTCCTAATCCAGTACTACAGTCCATAGTTAGGACGCTGTTTCACCACATCCCAGTCATGTTGTCATGTGAAGTGGTATTCTTGCATAATTACGGATCTCGCGGGTGGGGTTAATGTAATTGGGTCGGGTTTGGATGTGAAGGTCAGCGAAGGGACGATGATGTTAGTAGTGTAGAGGGAGTTTATAATTCATTAAATCACTTCACCTCACACCGATGTTCAGTTATACATCATCCCTCGTGCTCGTATACATGAACTTTCTAAAATAATCCGCTCGCATTTTTTTCGGCCACCGTTATTAGTAAATTTCTTTTGTCGCTCTACCGAACTGCTTTTTAGTTCCACTTTGATATTACAGAAAATTGCCCGGTACCGTACATTTAATCGGGTGCCAGCAAAATTATAACTTACCTACTGCGTTGCTTTGAGGTTGATGAAAAGTGTAACTGCTGCGTTCGTTCGTTACAGTGTTTGTATCGTGACTGGACACTGCAGTTAAGTGGTAGGGGACGCTGACCGATCGTTCTTAGGGAACTCACTCGTTCCGTTGTGCCTTACGGGCTCTCCCTCTCTCGAGCCCAACCAGCAGCCACACAGCGGCGCATGATATAGGCAGATTAGCATTGCTGACAAAGACAAGGGAGACTAGAATGGCCATTTCTGGCTTCGTGGCCGTCGTCAGCCAGTCATACCCATACTGCAGTTAAGTACACATTTGCCTGATTATCGTTGTTAGAGGGAAAATTTCGGATATTTCCTGCTCGATATGGCTACTCCACTGAGCTGGAGACTGCTTTTTAAATAGATTAATCGACTAGAAATTAAGACTTGTAGCAGCGTTAGGGTCTGGTGTTATTTGTTGAAAGTCTCCCTTCTTTTTGATCGGAAGTTGTTTTTTTTTCTAGCATTTGCAAATGGCTCTGATCTTCCAATTACCCTCGCACATACAGAAATAAACAGAGGACTGTAAATAATTATCTACGCAAAACAGGTCCGTTTTAGGGAGCAAAAATAGACAGTTCGACTGTCGGGTGCTCCACAGCAAGGTGAGAGCAGGGACGGGGACTTGCGCATGATTTAGTTTATGTAGACTTGCGCAGTATCTACCACACTCTCTCCTCCTCTCCGGCTGGACCCAGTATCAAGGCATAGTCAAGAAGACCGGAGGTGAGGAAGGACACAGGTGGCTGGCACGATCGGACGGGCAACAAGGCGTACCACCCTGCTCCCTGGCCCACAACGCACACTTTCCCAGGATTTTAACCAGCAACAACAACGGCACTGCAATGGGTCAGAAGGACGATAAGGATGA
>CACRXP010000331.1:672878-686507 GCA_902702965.1 Spirometra erinaceieuropaei | reverse complement strand
CAATATTTTAAGTTTTACCATTTGAATGCGAAGGTTTATTACGTTTTAAAAAGAAGTGTCTACTGAGTCTAGTCTGAATGGGAAACTGTTTGTCTATCGTGATTTGATATCCCCTTAAACGACAGCTGCGTCCAGTGATGTACCTGCTGTTCGTCTTAACTAAAGTTCAATTTTCCTACCACATTGCAATGCAAATAAATTATACTTTACTTAAGAACTGCACAAAGATTTCTACATAGGTAGATAATGTCATTTTATCGATAATCGGTATGCCTAAATAAACTCGGCTTATAGGCCAGACGAGCTTCTCATCGTTCATCCTTTTTTTCCGCATCCAACATTCACAAAATACAGCGACTTCGTGCAAATCCTGACTGAATGCGTTCCCGCATCAATGTGAATAGAGTTAAAAGGGGAAGACTGTTACTATGTCATCTTTTTAGTTCCTCCTACTGCATAACTATCTCAAAAAAATTGTCTTGTTCATTAAGCCATACAGACGTATATTTTTTGTCCGCGCGAGAGGCAAAACTTTTGACATTATATTTTTTTGAACACCGTCTCTGTTCTATTTTTTCCTAAATATTTCTACACGTGACTATGAAAGGCACGGAGATGCAGACCTTGAAGCGCGTTATTTTGGCACTACTTACATCGCCTTTAATATCTAACTGACTCAGTCTTCTAGAACGTCCTACCTTATCTTGTTGTGGTCGTGGAATTTCATTTGCTGTCCGAGAATGCCCTGGGGGGGGGGAAGTTGTGAATGCAAGGCCAACGATCGATTGAGCCCCAAACCTGATCAAAGAATTTATTCGTGCTCACTAATTTACTTAAGACTCGTTAACCACCTTAATTTATTCGTGCCTTTCAGGTTCGACGCGAACAACTGCCTTTTCGAAAAATTGATATAACATTGCTTCCTATTTCAGCGCACGTTACATTTCATTGGAGTCTGTGTTTGTTTGCGGATTCCGTGAACGGCTGATGGTGAATTACCGACCTAAGGAATTGGACTCTCAATTGTAGCACATATTAGGTTGAGAGCTACTTCGGTTTCTATGATGAACCCGTTCCTGAACGTCCATTTTGGATTTTTCAGTTTACCGGTTAACCTCATAAACCAACTCTGTAGATTTACACTTTCAAACCGATACAGAGGGTCATTTCTCTTTCTTGTGCCTTCTAAAACACATTTACTCTTAGCTTTGGCATTGATGTTCCAGTAGTTGGTTAACTGGGAGCGACAATTTTGGGCATGTCAATTGGGCAGCAAGGTGTGGGTCTAAATATGTTGAGCGGTTTTCTGCCCACCAAAAGCGCTTTTGATAGTTTATGTATGAACACATATTAACGTGTTTATTTCCTTGATTTTAATGTTATCTCAAATGTATCAACTACGCGTTCTGTTATACTGTTAGATATGAAAATATACTGTTGAAGGCTTTTTCGTGTCGGATAACATAGTTTGGAAGCAGTTCTCAAAAGAACAGTAATGACATTGACGGTGTATAAAGCGAATTCGATACGTTTGGTTAAATGAAGTTCATCGCGGCCCATATGTACAACGTGGCTTCCTTACCGCTGATGGTATCATAGTACTACCTTTGGCGGTTGCATAGTTTTAAATCCACATGGACGACAGATTTAAACAAACGATTGTTTAATAAAGTGTCTCATAGATTTGCCGTCAGTATATACTCTACTTACCTCTTCCAACAGAACCGTTTCCCAGCCACATTTGCTAACTGGCAGCGGATATGGTAACTCTTCGCCGTATCGTGGCATAGTGCAGGATGCCCCACCACATCGTCCCGATTTTCGTTGACAACGCTCAGGCATTTACAGCTGCAACCTGTCGAGTTGTAATAAACTGTCTCGTAAAGTCATATTTTGGGACGACCGTAACACCGTTGTCTTTATCCATCCTCTGATACTGATGTAAGCTATAATGTTGACTACTGTATCTGTAGTATCTTGCAACTAGTGTGGACAGCGAAATGCTCGTCGTAAATTAAATGACGGGATTACGGCGTGTGAAGATTATTATCAAGACTTGTTAATCAATTTGTCTGTAGTTTGAACTTTCATATGATATTCGACAAGCGCCATGCATCAAAGGGTAGGATGTTGCCGTCCGGACCATTTCGAAGGGTAAGCCCGCCGACCCTATAATCGGACGCATCAGCATCGTCATGCACTAGATGGTCTTCGCGTTATCTCAGTGGACACCGTGTGACAATCTGCTGACCAAAATTGTCTTCGCAAGTTTTTGACGTTATTTCGCGATAATAACTGTGCGTACTAGCTGAATGTGCGGAAAGCTGATTGTGGTTCCGTATAACATTTGACATCAGCAAACTATTCGAGGTTTAATGTCTTCCTTAATCCGGTCTGGGCTTTTCAAAATTCGCCAGTTCGCCTTTTTTCTTAGAAATGTTATTCAAACATACTTTTTCGACAGTAGCATGCAGAGACACCAGATAATACGTGATACGCGACTGCAATAGCGGCAACACTCTGCGTACAGCCCACGAATAATATATAATATGATATTCGAGCTGCCGCTTTGTGCATTGGCAACATGATAGAGATTTTAAGTTACAGGGTGAGGCTGTTTGGAAATTCTAAGGATTTTGGCCTGACGGTCTATGAAACACCAATTTTAGCATTAAATAAAGAGTCCTCTGACAAACTTCAAGCACCAAGTGAGATCGGAGGTCAGAATACGAGGTCCACCTGACAACGAAATTAAGATATGATGGGCTTAGTACAGAGTAGGTATTTCCAAATAAACCGCACATAAATATGTACGTTGACAGTCATAATCTATTGGTGCAATACTGAGAGTCAGGTCAGGCGTTCGGAATTAAGAAAGTCCATACCCTCTTTTGTTTAGAATTTCAGCAAACAACAAGACATTCTAATCTGCAAGAGCGTCCAAATGGAAGGAGTAGGGTTCGAAGGTGACCTCGAATATAAGAAAACAAATAAGACTTTCTAATTCAGAAGAGTATGATAAACCCAAATAAACTTTATATTGTACCCAATTGAGCACGTGCGCATTGAATGTGTTTTTATGGACAGAGGTGGAATGTTTAGCATTCCAGATGCAAACAAACAAAGAAAAAGCGATTAAACTTAAGAAGGCTTGAGGCGTGGAAAAAAAATGGAACATGAAAGTTAAGAATCGACCGAGCAATTAATTGTCAAGTGTCATATCCGGAAACTGAGTAAAGTGGCGTATAGGTTGGCAAATTTAGGCGCTTATGGAAAAAGATCAGATACCCATAAATTTCCTAGGATATTTACCAGACCCGGCAATACTATAACATGCTTCTTTCACAAAGTGCAAGTAGCTATTACTAACCTAATCAACTGGGAAATTAAAATATTATAGGCGGGTCGGAATTCATTTCGTCTGCAAGTATATTTATGAGTCATAGAAGGTAAACGTTGATGTGGCGAAGGCTGTTCTTGTGTATAAGGAGCGAAAACATTTTAAGCCCATCACGGGTAACGCTCAAGTAAAGTGAAAACGTTAGAGTAAAAGTGGTCCCGCACGTATTCGCAATTTCTACCAATTAACGGATTATGTTGCCCCAATGAACCTAACGCTATCTACGAAATAAAATAGACTTAAGCGTGCGACCACGTTCGTTCGAATATTTCTATCTATCGTAACAAATAAACGAAATTCAACAATAGTTAGAAGTGAGCAATTACCCCATGATATGTTAGAATCATCTTTATTTATATGAGTTGGAGATAAGGCATATAACTCGATAGGCCTGTTGATGCATGACTTATCGGAGTGCACAGACTCAAGAAACTCTCGGCCTTTTCTAGATGGGCAAACTCTGACGATGCGAGTTTTGTCCCATGCGAAAGTGTGTCCAGTATCAAGAATGTGCAAGGCCATTTGAGACAGATTGGTCACGCCCCTTAACTGTCACTTGATGTTCGTAGATGCGCGTAGAGGCAATTTTTCCCGTTTGATCACAATAAACGGCATCAGAGGTATCGCATGGTATCTTAAAGACGACTTCTTTTCTATCACAGATAGCCCGCCTTATCTGAAGGGTGTTCAAGCTGAGAGCGTAAAGTAGTCGTTGGCTTGTGCGCCACTTTTATATGGTGTCTCCTCAAGTGACTTTCGACAAGTTCCGAAACATTTCAGATGTAAGGAAGGATTCGTCAACTGTTTCCTTTGGGCGCTAGTTTGGAACTATCTACAATGCGTGGCCGACCTTATGAAATGCTAGCCAAAATTCTGGAAAGCGTTGCCGAATAGCAAGAATTACTTTAGTGGGGTTGTTATACCGATTATCATGCAAATTAACTTCATTACGTTTTGGACTCGAAAGGATATCGGCTTTAGAATGCACTTCTTTTCGACCTCCTGCAGAAACCACACTGTGTAAAATCCGACTTTATAAGGAGCACACATTTTGACCTATTTATTTTCGATCGTCTTATAAATTCAAATATCTTTTACAGAAAACATGCAAAAATAGGCTCCTTTGCTGCTTTGGTAGGAAATCACATTGTCGTCATATTTTATTCCCGAAGAAAGTGTGTATTTACATTTCAAAAAGTTTCCCGATTTCTGAATAATTCTTATCCTGATCTGCCATTTCATCACTGCTTAGCGATTTCAGTCTTCAAGATGCATGTTTTACGCTAAAGGAAATTCACAAATGTCTCTATGCCTTTAAGAAGTAAATACGATTTTGCAAAGGATCCGGACTGTTCTGTACATTTCATGAGGAGCATTAGTAAATGGACATACGCGGTTTTGCATGCATGGACATCGCATTGTCTTAACAATCTCATAATTAGAAACTCTTTAAAACGGAAATATGTATTTTTTCAGGCAACAAATATGAAGACAACGCGATTTTCTACAGATTGAGCAAATGAAAGCAAATTTTTGCACATGGGTTCTGGAAAATATATTTGAAATTATAAGACCATCAAACTTCTATAAGAAAAATGCATGCTACTTAACTTCTCCGTGTTTACCGCGTGTGGCTTACGTGGGAGGTCAGAAAGAAGTGCGTTTAAAAGATGGCATCCTTGCGAGTCCGAAATTATATAGGGTTTTGCAGCATGATAATCACTATAACAATCCAACTTTATTAATCTTTCCTAATTGGAAACGCTTTTCTGAATTTTGGCTAACATACCATGAGATCGGACACACACCGTATTTCCTTTATAACTTTTGTAGTCTCATGCATCGACGTACGAAACCTCTAAAGTAACCGTTATGGGGAAAGAATTCAAACAGTTAGTTTAGTTCAACTTTGTAGCTTTCTTCATCAGAGTAATGCGTTTTTATCGGTGCGTTTTTATCGGTGTATCAGACTTTTGACAGAACTCCGCTTGTGAGAGATCGGACGGTTGGTCTCATAAAGTAGAATTGTTTCCGCATATGTTTCTCCGCGGTAAACGGACTTGTGCAATGTTTCGCAAGTTTTACATTGTACGAGAACATTTAGAAATGGGAGTTTATTGCCAACTTATTTTTTAAGCGTGTGTTTGATTCCTGGAATCGTTGAATTTATTATGTCGTGGAGTATTTCCAGTTGATCCGTTTTATCGACGACAAACGTGTTGTCTAAATTTCCTACCCATAAATTTGGGTTAACTAATGGAGGATCTAGCGATTCGAAGTATCGCATTGTCACCTCGGTATGAAAGCCAGATATCTCATTAGAACACCTTTTAGCTGTTGATTATATTGGTGATCGAAAGAAAAATTCGTTTCTAAACAAATTTACAGAAGCTCAAGTAAGGCAGCTGCAGTTACAGCCATGTCGTAGTATTTCAGCAGTTCCTCTGCACATTGCATTGCGAAATCTCTTGGTATGGAAGTGAATAAAGAAACGAACTCAAAGTAGACCACTATCTCATCCACATAAATTGTGATTCCTCCCGATTGCTCTAAGAACTCCATTGAGTTCTGAATAAAAGTTTCACCATCTTTCGTCAGTGTTTGAACTTTTGTAGAACAGCGACTTAAAAAATTGGTAACTGGATGCACCGATTAATGATACTATTGGTCGCAGTGGCACCTCAGGATTGTAAACTTTGGGCAATCCTTCGATCTTGGTGATGGTTGGTTCGGATTGTCTCAGAGATTTCGCAATGACTCCAGCCAGTTTTTCGTTCCTGTAAGGCGCTTCAGCACTTTTTAAACTGCAGTTCTGTCCCTTTGCAGAATCCGTGTAAAGAGGATTATGCGTTGAACTACCTTGTAAAAGTAATAGCATCATCTCACTGTAGTCTTATTTATTCTGTGGTGAGAATGACAATAATATCGGGTCTTCTAAATATCCTGCGCAATGTATGGACATCTGACTGATCGTTTTTCATGTACGCTATTTTAGTCAATTTCCCGAATGGGCGCGCAAAGATACATTGGCGCCACGAAGCAACAAGCTTCTTATGTGCTGCACAGTTCACGAACAGGCAATCACCTACCAGGACGAAGTTGCCAACCTATGAGAGCAGAAGGAAGACAACAGCGTCTTGGGGGGGGGAAGATTTATACAGCGCTGTTTTGGGCTAGTTCGAGTTCATTCTGTCAATCGTTACCCTGCCCACCGGCTACGACCGGAAACACAAACATGCTCACAGGTGCACCTGGCGCAGTTGTTCCACCACTGAGGTCTACCAGATGGGTCATCAACACTTCATCGAATGGAAGTTCATCAGTGCCTCCCACCGGCCATTCTCTGTCGCTGCCGATCGGCTTCTTATTCAATCAGGAATGGGCCTACCCCGATCGGTTGGCTTCACAAAGGAAACAAGTTATGTATGGATGAAAAATTTCACAAAAAGGCAACCTGGTACATTGCGTTCAAGCAGTTTTCTATATTTATATGAAAATTGGACTAGGTTTTTATATTCATACTATCCAAATCTACGAAATACCAAACGGAAAATGACGCATAATTGAAATAGTTATAAATGGCATTATCTATCCCTTCATCAAGACACTACGTTAACATAGAAAAAAACGAGTATTGACTTTATTAAACAAATATTCGTTTTTTTAAAAATTTGTGAGTGTTTCTAATTCATTTGGCAACGTCCATTATTAATAAGGAGCAGTGTTTCATTTTTTCCGGTCCACACAATCGTAGTTAGCAAATCAACGGTACCAGCTAGCTCTAACACTGCAGTGAAGAACCGATGTGTACGCTGGCTAGATTGGAGTGTAAAAGACTGCCCTTTGGAACGCGGCAAATCGGGTATCATTGTTCCCATTTGCACTGCCAAATCTATTTTCTAGAAGATGAGTATGTGATAGCAAATTAACTTTGACGTCCTGGTCTAACGTTGCCTGAGTTATAGGGTAATTTGGTAAGTGAATTTCTTGGCGGGATTCAGCTTACGAAAACACTGCAAGCGTGCGACGCCGTGGTTGTGTTCAGTCGCCGGATTGTGGGGGTAAGCGTTGAATGTGTAGGCGCACGCGTGGTCCCCACCATGTTGACTGTCTTGCCAAGAAGACAACTATAATTCTTCTCACGCCCTACCTCGCCTCGTCGTGGCAATCTTGGGTTCTCAGGGGCTAAGAAGTTGTCTATTGTTAATTCCCATTTCGCTATCAATTATGTTTACCGCGTTTTGCCAACTGAGAAACGCGCGATATGAATATTCAAGAAAACAACGTCTGCATCCCATATGGCCTTGATCAATAAATTACCTCTTTGACAATTGTTTTATTCCTGCACTCCGTTGACGGATCTCTGTATGCTTTGCATTTCTGCACGGTGAGGTAGCACTAGTCTGCATATATATATATATATATATATATATATATATATATATATATATATATATATATATGAGATGATACCGACAACGACAAGGGAGACCGGAATGGCCAGTTCTTGCTTATTAGCCGTCATCAGCCAGTCATACCCAACCCCAAGTGTGGATCACTTGAGATTCGAACCCGGGATCATTGGTCATGAAGTTTGACGGTCTACTATTGAACCACGGGCCCGTTATCCTGTCGGTTGTGATCGGGAATATTAATTATGATAGTGGGCGCTCGCCGATCAGGTTACGGAACATGCACATTCCGTTGTGCCTTGGGGCTCATACTAGAACCCTCGAAGGCAGTCGAACATCGACTAGTGGCAGACACAGATGAGATAATACCGACAAAGACAAGGGAGACCGGAATGGCCATTTCTGGCTTTTTAGCCGTCATCAGCCAGTCATACCCAACCCCAAGTGTGGATCACTTGAGATTCGAACCCGGGGTCTTTGGTCATGGAGTCGAAATCTCTACCATTGAGCCACGGGCCCGTCGTCGTGTCGGTTGTGATCGGGAATATTAATTATGATAGTGGGCGCTCACCGATCAGGTTACGGAACATGCTCGTTCCGTTGTGCCTTGGGGCTCATACTTAAACCCTCACAGGCAGTCGAACAGCGACTAGTAGAATGATGTAAATCAAGAGTCTGAGTCTAATGAGGAACCAAAAGTCAAAATGTGAGAGAGATTGGCGATAGAGGAAACCACAAGATGCTGCCATAGCACGCTTCTATGGTCTACCAAAGATCCACAAACCAAACGTTCCCTGACGGCCAATTGTGACGCTGAAAGGCACACCTAACTACGGTCTGGCTAAATGGCTTACCAAGCATCTGAGGAAGCTGACGGAGGGCACAGAACACACAGCTTTATTCCCAACACACTTCCTGGAAAGACTCCGACGAGTCAAAATAGCCCCCAATGACATACTGGTGTCCTTAGACGTCGTCTCTCTTTTCACCTTCATCCCAAAAGAATTAGCCACGAGGGTCATATGTGACCTACTGGATATGAGGTACGATGAAGAGGAAAGACCTCTGAAAACGAATCACATAATGGAGCTACTGGACTACTTTTTGAGCACGTACTTTACGTTTAATGTCCAAGTGTACGAGCAAATCCAAGGGACTCCGACGGGATCACCAATGTCTGCCTACCTAGCTGACGCGGTTCTACAAGAACTGGAAACACGGGTCTTTCAGTCCTACATGCCCAAATTCTGGATGCGTTATGTGGATGACACCTTTGTCGTCCTACATCGAGACATGAAAGAAACGTTCAAAGGCAAATTGAACTCAATTTTCCAACAAATTCAATAAACAATGGAGGAAGAGAAGGACGGAGAAATCCCCTTACTGGAGGTTCCAATGTCGAGACAGGAAGCCGGAGCCCTTCAGACTGGTGTCTTTCGAAAGGCGACTGATACAGCGAAAATCCTCCATTGCAGCTATAACCACTCCTTGTCACATAAAAGTAGCTGCGTGCGGACACTCTTCCTACGCATCAACACACACTGCAACGCAGAGGGCGAAAAGCTGCGAGAGTGCAAATCACTATGACGTCTTTTTCTCTCCAATGTACACCCACGTAGCTACATAAACAAATGTCTTTATCAAAGGCGCACGAAGGCCGACGGTGAGCAAAAACAAAAACCTGAAATATTCCGTTCTTTGCCCTGCGTGAGTGACGTTTCCGAAGCCACTGAACGCATGCTCAGACCACTCAACGTGGGCCTTGGACATCGGCCGGAGGTCACTATCCACCGCTTGCTCATGCAGCCCAAGGGGCGGCTACCACCTAAGGACACGTCAGGAATTGTTTACTGCGTCTACTGTCTAGACTGTCCGGCCAATTATTGTGGCATGACCGGCAAACGATTAAGGTCGCGCATGCAAGAGCATTCTCTAGCTGTAAAGCGAAAAGATGTACGATCACATGTTGCTATGCATAGCCGCGAAAATAACCATAAATTCGGCTTCGACAAAGCAGACGTAATCGGCCGAGCTGAAAGCAAAATGGCGAGAGAGATAATCGAAGTCTGACAATCCAACGCCAACTCGATCGACCTACCGGCGCCATACGAGGCCGTCATACAGCACTTGGGCAGGAAGGGAGGGCCAATGGGAAGAGAGCACAATGGACCTATCAGTAGTTAGTACGAATGACCTATTTAAACCTTGTATCCCCACTTAAATCTATCTCCGATGCTGCTCTCAAGTATGAGTGCGATAAGCCACGTAAATAAATCCTCCTCCCCAGAGATAACTTTATCTTCTTCCATCACAACACCTGAGGTCGGAATTTCGCCTATATCCTTATATATAATGTTAGGGGGCGCTCACCGATCGCTCATACGGAACTCACTCGTTCCGTTGTGGCTTAAGGGCTCTCTCTCTCGAGCCCCACCAGCAGCCGCGCAGCGGCGCATGATATATAGGCAGAATGCTATTACCCACAAAGACAAGGGAGACTGGAATGGCCATTTCTGGCTTATTAGCCGTCGTCAGCCAGCCATACCCAAGCCCAAAGTGTGGAACATCCGGTGAGTAGTGGCGTTGACTTTTAAACCAACAGGTCGACAGGTCGAAGCCTGGGCAGCCGTATCAACGAACACAAACTAGCTATCCGTCGGCGAGACACCCTGTCCCTCGTCTTTGCCCATGCACTCGAGTACGACCACCGATTCAATTGGGATGGCACTGAGGTCGTCGCCATGCTAACACAAAGCGAGCGAGGGAATTTCTCGAGGCTTGGTACTCCAATGCGGGTAGTATCAACCGTCCCATTGATTTAGACGCCAATTACGACGGTCTACGTTCACGAATGACTGCCCCCTGCCCTACTCACGCATCAACGACCGCGAATGCAGCCGCCCGCATTCCAGCTGATTCACCACCCACCCTCCCCCTCCAGCACGGTGAGCCGTGATTGTTCCGCCTCGTCTCCCTTCCCCGTCCCTCACTCAGTGACCTACCATGACCTCGGGAGCCCACCCCAACCCCCCCTCACACGTCAGTGGTCTCTTCTGTCCTATCACACTATCTGGTCCACTGTGACAACATAACTTTCTCCATCGTTTTCATTACGTCTGACGACGGGTTGATGTCACCAGCTCGAAAAGTCACGAGAACAACTCAACATTTCCGAAGAACCTCTTCTATATTTTTATTATATCTACTCGGAATGCATATCCCCTCTGAGCTACAACGTATATTCGGGCGTCAAGTGCTTATTTTCACCAGACGTTGGGAGAAATTTACACAGAGACATGCGATGGCTAGCGAACAATTGACTTTCCTCCACCGCTGTCGCGATCACGGTGTGTTACGAAGTCTCTTCGTTTCAAACCGACGTTGCCGAATGAGACCGGGAGATTTCTTGCGCGCAAATACGGATGGCGTGTTTTGAGTGCTATAATTTCGGTCGTTCACAATCGTCTCCAAAAATTCGAAATTAAAATTACTGACCTAAAAAATCAGTGCGCTTCAGCGCTACCTGAGCACGTATTCGAGAATGTGCAGCAAAGTATTAACGCCACCACCAAGGATGCAAGATTGAAGAAGAGGCTTGATCTCCAGGAGAAACTCCAATCACTTCTCCGTCCTACAAACCAAGGAAATCTGACCACCAGAGTTGTCAACCTATCGAAGAGGAGTCTCTCACCTGCGGAATTCACCCTCCTATCCAAGGGAATAGGATTTAATCATGCGGATGCCACACCTACCGACTTCCTAGCTGGGCTTGAGTCCATTCTACTGGCCTCCAACATCCCGGAAGACATGCGCGCGAACATACGAAGCTGCGCCACCGGTATTCTTCGGCAAAAAAGATACCAACAAAATCTACCGGCCGAAGAAGAGCAAGCATTACGATCATTGAAGTCGGATCACAGTACTGTCGTTGTTCCCGCTGACAAGGGTGGCGCTACTGTCATCATGGACAAAGTTGAATATGTTAACAAGGCGAATGAAATCTTCAGTGACATGGAGGCCTATGCGCTTCTTGCTGAAGATCCGACTAAAAGCAAGCTGCATCCATCAAAAAGAAGGTTAATGAGCTCGCTCGTTTGAAAGTTATCAGTCCAGATGACTCCAAGTTGATGACCCTCAGTGATCCCCACATCGCACACGCGTACGGTCTCCCAAAATTGCACAAAGTGGATGTCCCCCTGAGGATTATAGTGCCACTTATCGGATCGCCCACTTACAATATAGCTAAGTGGTTAAACAGTCGTCTGAAGCGGCTCACTCATGGATCGGATTATAGCATTAGCAACTCTCAAGCGTTCCTCCGCAGGGTACAAGGCCTCAAAGTAAGTACCGATGAATGCTTCCTGTCCTTTGACGTCGTTGCCTTGTTTTCTTCCATACAACATGATTTGGCGATTGGATGCGTAACCCAACGCCTACAGAACAATCCTATTGAGATCCCAACGCAGCATGTTTTAGAACTGCTAAATCTTTGCCTAAGGAACTATTGTCAAGTTGATAATAGGTACTATCAACAGGTAAAGGGAACCCCGATGGGATCACAAATATCAGGACTGCTCGCCGAACTAGTTTTGCAGCGACTAGAAGAGATAGTTTTCCAAACTATCAAGCCTAAACAATGGCTTCGTTATGTTGATGACACCTTTGTCATAATAAATAAGTGCGAAGTCGAACGGCTTCACCAGAGCCTGAATGACGTTTTCCCAGCCATACAGTTTACCTGCGAAGAGGCAATTGGAGACAGCTTGCCGTTTCTGGACGTGAGGATACAGAAGTTGAGCGATGTTAGCCTGGCAACACGCGTCCATAGGAAAGACTCTAACTCCGAGATTATCCTCAACTATGGAAGCAACCACCCTGCAGCTCACAAAAGAAGCTGCGTCCGAACTCTGTTCCACCGGGCCTACCGTTATTGTAACAGCAACGACCTCCTGAACAAAGAGCTTGCTCACCTGTATCTGTTATTCCGCTCTAACGGATATCCGATCAGTTTTGTAAAGAACTGTCTCAGGCAGCAGACACAGTCGCAAGACGCCACCCCCAACGGAGAGATTGTGACGCAAAAATTCTTCTCCTTGCCATATATGCGAGGAACTTCTGAAATAATCGCCCGGCAGTTCAGCCGCTTGGGTATTCACGTTGCCCACAAACCGTCATCATCAATAAGCGCAGCACTATCTCGAGTGAAGTATCCCATCCCGAAAGAGCAACAAACGAATGTAATTAATCGCATCCCGTGTGCCAATTGCTCTTGCGTATATGTTGGCCATACAGGTTGATGACTGGACAGCCGTATCAACGATCACAAACTAGCTATCCGTCGGCGAGACCCCCTGTCCCTCGTCTTTGCCCATGCACTCGAGTACGACCACCGATTCAATTGGGATGGCACTGAGGTCGTCGCCATGCTAACACAAAGCGAGCGAGGGAATTTCTCGAGGCTTGGTACTCCAATGCGGGTAGTATCAACCGTCCCATTGATTTAGACGCCAATTACGACGGTCTACGTTCACGAATGACTGCCCCCTGCCCTACTCACGCATCAACGACCGCGAATGCAGCCGCCCGCATTCCAGCTGATTCACCACCCACCCTCCCCCTCCAGCACGGTGAGCCGTGATTGTTCCGCCTCGTCTCCCTTCCCCGTCCCTCACTCAGTGACCTACCATGACCTCGGGAGCCCACCCCAACCCCCCCTCACACGTCAGTGGTCTCTTCTGTCCTATCACACTATCTGGTCCACTGTGACAACATAACTTTCTCCATCGTTTTCATTACGTCTGACGACGGGTTGATGTC
>CACRXP010000331.1:623884-667235 GCA_902702965.1 Spirometra erinaceieuropaei | reverse complement strand
AAGGCACAACGGAACGAGTGAGTTCCGTATGAACGATCGGTGAGCGCCCCCTAACATTATATATATATATATATATATATATATATATATATATATATATATTGTAGATCAGAGATGTTATGCATATATCACCTTCTCAATATATATATATATTCAATAAATGAGCACTTTGCTAAGTAAGCAACAGGCGTGTTGCACTCTCAGCGAGCTGCTGATGTATTATATGTGGTATGTGTCCTCTGACAAAGCGCTCGTTGTCGCCAGTAGCAAGCTGGCGGAAGGACAGAATGGGATCGAGTGAGATACTTGCGTGAACAGTGAGAGGTAAAGGCCCACTTGTCATGCATATATATATATATATATATATGTACATTGGTGGGGGGCGCACACCGTTTGATTTTACGGAACCCTTCAGTCGTGCCTCACGGACTCTCTCTAAACCCCAACCAGCCGCCGTTCAACGGCGAATGCTATAGGTAAAAGGCGTATTGCCGACAAAGTCGAGGGAGACTGGAATGGGCATTTCTGTCTTGTCAGCCGTAGTCAGCCAGCCATATCCAACCCCAAAGTGTGGAACACCCGAGGCTCGAACTCACGATGTGTTAGCTAGAAGTCCACGCCTCTAACTACTGGGCCTCGAGCCGTTTGCCTTTCCGGGTTATTTTGCAGGTTTTAAATTCCTGCGAGCGTTACTTTAGGGTTTTAGTTTACTGAAGTTTTGACTTGCATCCCGGACATCAGAGCAGTCGCATTTATTTGAATAACATCTTTTAAATTTTTTGCTCTCCGTTGGGTAACCTAACAGCAAGAGTAATACGCGCGCTTACTATCGACTCCTTAACTTTAGAGTAGTCATTTCGGGATGGCAAATTTAAAGGGAATAATCATTAACATACTGAATTTTCCCTTAATATTAATGAATGAAACAGAATATTTAAACTCTGAACGGCGATCTTTAAAATGACTTGTCTTGAAACTGAAAATTCGCCATTTGGAAATCACGAACGTAGAAAGTGAAAAAATTGCATTGTAAATCAAGCACGGTTTTACAGAAAGAATGGGACTATTAAGCAAGATTTTTTGAGAGCGCCATTTCTTTTAAAATTAAGATACTTTTGGGAACATAGATGAACCCAAATATATAACTTGAAATAAAAGGCCGTTTGGCGTTCTGAAAGAAAGCGCTGCATTTTGAAAGTTATTAGAGTAGGCGTATAAATAAACCAATGTGAATGTTCCCAGAGCGTAGCTCTATCTTGGTTTATGAGGCGTTAGTCTAATTAACCAGTGATATGCCACTTTTGGAACCACAGTCCTACTGGTCATTCTGCACCCTGAATTGGCAGTAGAGTGCTACATATCAGACATCGGGTTGCTGCTGAAACAAAAACAGGTTTTCGCAATTGTTATTAGAGGCCAGTAACAGGTTGAAGAATGACCAGGTGGAACAGTCGCCGTTTGTTTATCTGCGCATCTCTGGCAGTCGTCCTGACCGCCATTCTGTTATTTCATCATTACTGTTCCAATGCACGCTTAAGGCAGAGAAATACTCCAAAAGTGACAATTATTGGAAATATGTCCTTTTATTTACAACGACCAGTGGATAATCCCACAGGCAGTAAAGTCAATACGAGCATCTCATCCAAACCTCAACAACCATCCAACAATTCTGAATTAAGTGAAGTGAACGACGATGTGCTAAAACAAAATATTTCGCTATCGGCGTTAACTTCGGAAGGCGAGAAGGTGGCCATTATTGTGCCCTACAGGAACCGAACGGAACATCTTTTCAGATTTCTAACTCGTATGCTGCCATTCCTCGCCAAGCAGAGGAAGCAGTATGCCATCATTGTCACAGAGCAGGCCGGCAATCAATCATTCAATCGGGCCAAGCTCTTCAACACCGCTGTCAAGGAGATCAAAAAAAGCGCTCCCGGTGACCGATTGCATGGAATAAACTGCTTCATCTTCCACGATGTCGACAAGGTGCCGACATCGCCTTCCACTGTCTACGAGTGTGGCGAAAACGTTAAGCAGCTGACGAATGCATTTTGCTCTGAGAACAGAACACAAAGGCAAGATATTTGTGGCAAAGCTAATTCCACAGTTCCATAATTGTTTAGCTGTTCATTTAACTGATAGCACTTTCCCAAAATTTATGAGCGACTGCTAACTATCGGAAAAAGAATTATTAAAGAAAATAAATTCATCGGGCGCTGGCTAGGGATGCAAAGTATGATTCGCTTTAATAATTAGTACATTCAATTCTGATTGGTGAATTCTCGCTTGTCGAGTTGTGTAGTATTAGCCCAGTATAACAAAGGTAATTACACATACGACATAAGAGGATGACAGAAATAAAAATTCCCTAAATATGGGCACCAATGTGCCATGTGCAAGCCAATAATCAGCATTTTTATTTAGTTATTAAATTATGACCTTCCATTTGTTTTCAAAATTTTTCACGCCATGGGCAAATTATTGGCATATTTGATCATAACATTTGATTAGAAAAACGCCCATTTTATTTGCCCTTTACTGAATAAAAGCGACTACTTTTCTTAGCCTGATAAATTCGCAGTCAGCTGCTCAATATGCAAATATTTTCGGACTCGATAGAAATATTCTATTTAAATTTTGTTTGGTTACCAAATGCCAAATTACATCGTTGAGACAGTTTTGGGAAAAAATATTTTTTTTCATTCTGTGTCTGCAGTGGCAGTACAAAGAATGGACCCATAGTAAAAATCCACTCTTGGTAGATTCCAATAATATTTCTCTTAAACAATATTATGTTGAAGTACATTTAATACAAATATGCATTTCCGTTGCAGGCTGTACGGCGGCTTTTTGGGAGCCGCTACCGCCCTGTCATGGAAGCATCTTGAAAAGATTAATGGATTCTCAAATATTTTCTTTGGCTGGGGCGGCGAGGATGACGAGTTGGCCGTTCGGCTACGATTAAACAATATTAGGATTGATCGACCTTCAAAAGCTGATGGAATATTTGATGAATTCGATGCAAATCATCCGCGAGACAAGAACCCTGGTAGAAGAAACCTTATTTCTAAGGATAATGTCACCTCCCGCTGGAGAAATGATGGAATAAACCAAACCCGTTACGAGCTTCTTAGTAGAATTGACTATGACACATTCATGTGGATTCTCGTGTCTCTTTGATTTATGAATATTTCCGCATACAAACCATTTGTTAAATAATCGTGTGATTGTATTCTGTCGTCTGTATGCATTTTCAGACAACGTGCCTCTTCTAAAATACGTACAGAGGGGACAATGCCATCGTTACCTGATGCTTTTCTGATTAAAGGCCTTATAGGTTTTTTTTGGATAACACTACAAATGTCGATAGAAACTTCATTTCCTGCCTCTATCAAATTGCATGTTTAGGAAATGCCTTCTAAATAATGTAGGAAATTATCGAACTTGTCGTTGATCAATTGTTGCTATTCAATTGACTGCTCTCATCCATCTTACCAAGGATGGCAAGTAGGTGCATCAAGCTCTTAGCACGTTGTCTCAGAGCATATGCATTTAAGGGTAAATCGAAGGTGAATGCACACGACCTCATTTTCTTAAAGCGAGCCTTCATTCTTTCACGAAAATACAAAGGAATTTTGTTGATGCGAATGAACCACCATGAGTTCGTGTTTTAGATGCTGAAATCTGTTTTATTATTGGCCGAAAAGCATTACCGACAGGACAACGGACACTGAAATGACATCGTCGGACGCCCGTTAGAACGTCGAGCCCGTGGCTCAGTGGTTGGTGGCGTCGGGCCGCAAGCCAACAGGTAGCGGTATAGATCCCCGGGGATTACACACCACAACATTGGTTATGGTTGGCTGACGCCGGATAAATAGCCAGAAATAGTCGTTACAGTCTTCGTTTTCCTTGGCTGAAATGTTGTTGTATGTAGATTTTGCGTCGGTGTACGTCTGCGTGTAAGGCCCTTGAATAAAAACGTAGACACACCGGGACTTAGGTATTCCGTACTGAGACCTGTGGAGATTGCTCTGCCTGGTATATTATTTTGTTTATTTAAAATTAATCTGTATGAAGAAAATAACGCAGCAACGCGTCATGAGCATAGAAAATTATTTTTCAAACGTGATACTCAAATCCATTATTTTCCATCGCGCACTACGCGGCAACTAACTGTAGCCAATACATGTTGCCCTAAACTGTAACGTTATATTTTAACGGCGCGATTTAAATACACTTACTAATATATGCCACCGTATAGCAAATGTCCGAATAATATAATGAAACGTAGTCCAACATTGCGAAATTTTACTATTGAACCACCGATCACGACGATGTCTGCCGTTTGCTACCCAGCAAGGTGCAGCGGACACGAGGACTTGTGCATTATTTAATTCTTAGTGATGGCAGATTTGAGCGGCATCTATCACTCACTCTCTTCCCCATTCCCCACCCGGACCCGGTGTCAAGACAGAGTCAAGAATTCCGGAGGCGGAGGAGGGCTCAGATGGCTGATACGGCCGGATCCGCGTCTAGGCGTACCATCTCACCCCCCGATTTACAATATGCACTTGACCAGGATTTTTCAACAACGATCAAATCACCCCAACGGGGTCAGAAGTAGGAGGATAACTGGGCAGCCATAACCACTGCCTGTATACTTAGCGGCAGCGAAAGCCCATCAACCGGCAGGGCACTAGGTGTCAAGGAACTGTCAGTGTATACCAGACTGTCATAATCTCGTGTCCGGGCGGTTGCGATCTGAATTATGCAATGTTAGAGGGACGCCCCTCTGTAGTGTAGCTGTCGCTTTATACTATTTACGATACTATCACCCATAAACGGTAAGGATATAAAAACTAGCATTTTGGTACTGAATGCTCCGTCAATTTTAGCCATATGCGGTTGCTGTACTTGTAAATGAGGCGCGCAGGATACCACAAGTAAGCTGATTTTCTTTAAAGCACGCAAGTTATTCATTCCGTATCTCATTAGAGCATGTATTCATAGCCCTTTGGAAGCGAGTGTTTACAGAGATCCATTGTCATAGTATACATGCAAATCTTAACAAAGGAATTATTGCTCATACCATTATTCTCGTGGAAAAGGGAACGTTTTGTGAACCCATCTTCCGGTCTAAACTCAAGAACGTCCAGGAAGGGCAGTTGATTGTTTTGTTCTTTATCGATTGTAAATTTGACCTGTGGACTTAGTATATTCATAGTAGTTGGCAATTCGTCGGCTTATTTAATGTCGTTAACAATAGCGAATGCATAATCCACGTATGTTTTAAGACTGTAAAAATGATTAATTTTGGAACTTTTTTTCTCTAAATGATCCACAAATACATAATGAAATGCTGTTAGAAATCCTGAAATCGTTTTCTGTCAGCTAGTTTTTTTTTCAAATAATCAAAGATTTTCACTTTGATTGATAAGCATTTGCCATATTATAGGTCCTCTAGAGAATACATCTATCTGCGAAATACGACAAAGCCTGGCAGCCGCTTTTTTCACAGAACTCGATTACATTTTCAAGCTTCAAGAGGCCAAAAATCGAGTTTGCTAGACTACTGGGGAAATTATATCGACGAACATGAATCGTAAGAGATAAATACTGTGTGGGAACTAAAGTGGGATGTGGCGGGCCACCAGATTAATCACAAACGCGGTTGCGTAAGGGCGCTGTACCGACGCGTTAAGACGTACTGCCATGAAACTTAATACAAGGTTGTTCAATTGCGATATATTCCACGGTTACGGGTACCAAATGGTTACCCGCTCAACTTTGTCAACTAGTGCATACCCAAACGAAATCAGACACTAAATTCAACGGACCCTTTATTTTGGCAAGCGCTTCCGTACCCGAGCAAAATTTGAGAACATATCGATTGCATTTTCACTCAGTTTTCATTTAGGCTGCAGAAAGGCCGGAAGAAAACATCATGCGCCAAGTAATGAAGCCGAAAAACCTGCTGCCACAGCAGGAAACGTCAGAAGTCGTTTATCAGATTTGGAGCAGTTTCGGACAGAGTAAATACGTTGGAGAAACTGGGAGATTGCTCCGCACGCGCAATGCTTAGCAAACAGCAACCATGAGGGCGAGAGAAGCACGTTTTCATGTAGCAGCTCATTCCACGGAACCCCGCCATATTTTTAAGTTTCAAGATGTCGAAATGCTTGCAAGGGATGACAACCGCGGCAGCCGCGGTGATCACGAGATCTGGTACTTACTATACGCATGCGGCCTCATGGCAGTTACGTATTATAAATACTGCACTCCTTGTGCGACCGTCTTTGATGGAGGGTCCGAAAGAGAATCCAAAACCTCACTCCAATAAATTTCTTGTTCCAGTGACCACGTCTTCCTCTTCGTCTGATCTGCTTTCTGAAACTTGACTATCCGTTTCTGTCAGTAATATCAATTACAGTAAGTCATCGTCAGGTTCACTGCAAATCGCCGAACACAAAGAGGCCTCAACAAGATCATCAAAAGATAAGCATTGGTATCTAGGAGTCCATGCAAGTAGATTTCTAGGCAAAAGCTGAGTTAGTGAATTGAACCAGGCCTGTTTCAACAAGGTGCACCTTGCGTAGAACCTGCATCTTTTCGCTTTTGTTCTCCTCGTAAACCGTCTTGCGACTTACTTCAAGTTCACACTCCCAAACAATCTACTTGTTCGGTGGCATGCCGCTCAGGCTATTCTCTAATTGCTGTAAAATTGAGACACAATTTTATTCAGAATATAATATTGTTACTAATACTACGGGCAATAGGGTAATTACATAGACAGAAAATGCTTTATGAGGGCCGGGATCAACCCGCTGACCCCCGATTTTGAGTCCGGTTCTATGTCCCTGATTTATTGCCTTCACCTTACAGCTGTGCGTGACACCACCCACTTTGTACTTACTTACTTGTAGTTAACTTGCGGCCAGAACGGCTCAGGTCTGCACAACCCTGCCTTTTTAAATGCACATCACATTTCCCCAGCACAATTAGCCTATGTTGTACATCGTAATGACTAAGTTAATTTTATCTGATCAAACTGTGGTCTAAGGAGCAATCACCTGACAAAGAGGGTTAATCCGCTAGAAGGATTTACACAAGCCTAATGTGATGGTCGCAGAAGTGAACATGGTGTCCACTGTGGATGATATATTCAGGGAGAATTGGGAGAAGATGGAGAATGTGCCTCGGCCGTAGTGCTGAGGCAGTTGCAGTTGGTGGCCACGTATATGTTGGGCAGGGATTAGCCAGAATGTAATGAGAGAGGGGTGATGGATGTGCAAAAGCAGGGTCAGGGTCGGAATGGCTCATCCGAAAGAATGTCCGGGACAGTAGCTTTAAGATGGTCCACGGTCATGACCTCCTCGCGAGTTCCACATTGGCTACTGAGCGCATTCGTACTGCGAGAGACAACGTGGAAGGGTCCGTCTTTGGGCATTTACAGTGACCGGTGTACTCAATCACAGCGGAGATAAAGGTTAGGGCATGACGCCATATCTTTTTAGAAATGATACTCGAAAGACGATCGCCTGAGCAATTCCGGTGACGACCTTATTGAAAACGGTACATGCAATATTATTGTTAGGCACTCACCTTACTAAAATGTTGACAGTAGCATATTTGTTTAGGAAAAACGTTTTACAGTGTGGAATTTTGAAGGATGCGTCAGACGGTCCTTTCCATTCACACATGAAATATTAGGTGTGATTATATACAATCAGCACAAAGCACAGCCATTCGCGTAATATGCGGGATGAAATTTCATTAAATGTACAGGCACGAGTCACATGGATTGGGGGTTGAATGGGGAATGGTGAATTTTTTACATATTTATAACGTGCGTCAAACGTTTATGGGGAAGGTGCTAACCTTCGGTTCTTTTCTTATAATGATCATACTTTTAATCAAGAAGCACCAGAAAAGGCAATTTTTATGGAAAGATGACAGAAGAACTGCAGTGGAGGAATTGTAAACGTGGTTATATTTGTGTTTAGGTTGCCAGATATTCGATGTTCCACACTCTAAGCAATCCACCAAACCCGATTCGAACCCTACCGACAGCAAGTGCCCTAAAGCCCACACTAAGTAGGGGACACTGTTGACTGACCCTGCTACTCTACATTAACCGTCATAACGGATAGCTTTTCGGACAATTTTATTTAAGGAAGGCGATGTGCTATTCAGAGATTAGGTAACCTCTCAGGCATTTGAAGATTGTTTTAGACCCCATAATAGATCGCAAATGCATAAAAAATACAGCGTCGATAATAAATGAGACTTCACGAAACACGGACTATGATTTGAAAACAATCAAAAGTGTTTAGGTTTTATCGAAGCTCACTACTGGGTGGCTGTTAGCGGTTCTTCAAATCGTCGTGCTTTTTTTTATTGTACCCTCAAACGTGCAACGACAGGACCGTTTCCAACTGACGGCTCAAATGACTTGCATTACAAACAGTTATCATGGGAATACAACAATGCATGAGAGTTCATAGATTGAACGAGAAGTCGTCAGGAAATAACGGAGGCTAATAGAAGTGAAACGGCGAGTTCTCGGCCGCATTGAAAATAACCGGTGGTTAGACTGTAACAATACTGCAATCGACGCCACGCTTAACACTCATGATGAGGTATCACAAGAAGGCCACCAACAGCAGACATGTAAGACGCAGATATTATAAGACCGAAGTTTATACCTCGATGCCATACATCCAGCTGATTATTGATCATCGTAGCATATAAGAAAGGCGCCTACTTACATGGATGCGTGTACGTTTCTCGATTGTTCACATGGTTGCTGCAGGCGGACAGTTTGTGACGAGGAGTGCACACTAATCGACAAAACTAATTGATTTCATCTTTTAATATTCCCACCTGACAAACTTTGTTTCAATCATATTACATATATGTCAGTAGTAATGAATACCATCCACTTGGCAGTGACTTTAACCTGAAGTTAACGCTGTGCAGGCTAAAAGGAGAGTTTAGGTCGTTTAATTGCCAGCAACGCCCACAATTTCCAATGAATTGCTAGTGTCACAAATTGGTTTTATAGGCCTACAATTCCTACACTAAGATCACAGTTGACTAGACGAATGTTCATGCCGACATCACAATAAAAGAGGCCAGGAATGATTGTCTACAGAGACCGTCTAGATAGAAATGTTTGCATTTTTATCCAGGGGCCCACAGTTATTCCGGGATGGTACTTCTGCATTATGATCTGCATCTGACTGACGTTTATTACTTGTTAAAGTCCTATTGATTTCACTTGTCAAAATACGTTCAAACGTCCTAACATGGGATGCTCAGTGGGGTAGAATCTTCTTCACAACTTCTTCAGATGAATAAGTCAGTGGCTTTGACAGGCTAATTGGTTAGTCTAAGTCGTCTAAATGTCAGCGCTCGGTTGCCCTTGTACTGACATTTAAATATGTTTTGTTTTAATCAGTTACAATACGCTTTGACACAACTTTGAATAAGACAAAGAACACGCACGTGCACTTTTACCTGCTGACGACTTTGTTCTTATTTATTAGTTTGTAACTGTTGGGATACCGCTATTTTCGTTTCCTGGATAGCCTACTCGCTGTGCCCAACTAGTGGATTAATCTCTTATACTGGTGACCCTATATCGTTCATAGCTCATTCTGTGTAATCTCTGTGCATAACTATTTCCATTCGGATTAATCCTCACTCTAATTTGTATCGAACAAATTAGTCATCTAGCCCTTTTTTGCTATTCACACTGTCTCACACTTTCATCCAATACGAGCGCTACCGTTCAATCTCTCTGTCAACGCGCCAGTCCTCTACCCCATTTATCTGACCTCTGACCGACCCCGGCTAATTATGTCCAGCGATTCTACCAGCCAGCCGATAACCGGCATTCACACTTTTGACCTGCCATCCGTGTGGCTCGGTGACATCGCGTTATGGCTGCGCACTGTAGAGTCACGATTCGTCCTCCGTCAGATCACACGAGAGGATACCAAATTTCACTATGTTGTGGCAGCACTCCCAATGGACATCGCCACCGACCTCCGCGACATCATAGATTGCCCGACAACAGAAGCCCCTTATACTGCCCTAAAGGAGGCCCTCATTTCCCGCATTTCCCTCTCAACGCAAAAACGTCTCTTGCGTTTAATTTCTGAGGAGGACCTCGGTGACAGGAAGCCTACGCAGCTTCTTAGGCGTTTGGAGCAGTTGGCAGACGGACAAAAGCTGGATGCCACCATGTTCAAGCAACTGTTCCTCCAACGGTTGCCTCCTTCTGTGCAAGCCATCCTTGCGCCTAACATTCCTTCGTCGACTGTTCAGATGCTCGCGGAGACTGCTGACCGTATACTCGAGTACTACCAGCCTCCTGTTACGGTTAACGTCGCCAGTCGAAGCACAACTGCCCCCACAATCGAGGATGTCGTCAAACGCCTAGATGCCCTCACTCTCGAAGTTTCCCAGCTCCGGGCCACTCGCGTCTATAACCCTCGTAGTCCTGCAATTTCTCGCCGCCCGAGATCTCCCACTCCAAACAAACCTACAGTTGATGGTTTCTGTTGGTATCATCACAATTATGGTTCTAACGCCCATCGCTGCCACTCTCCGTGCAAATATAAAACACCCGCGTCGGAAAACCCCTGCCGACCAGTAAGGGCGACGAATGTGGTCGGCACATCCTCTCCCAGTCGCTTACTTCACATTTATGACAAGACTTCCTGTCGTAATTTTCTCGTGGATACTGGTGCGGAGATCAGTCTAATCCCACCCACCTTGACTGACCGTAAGTCACCAAATTCTTCATTTTTCCTCCAAGCAGCTAAAAATACTTCTATTAAAACTTTTGGTCAACGATCCCTAACATTAGATTTGGGTCTAAGACGTTCATTTCGTTGGCTATTTACTATCGCTGATGTCCATACTGCCATTCTCGGCGCTGATTTTATATCCTTTTTCGGTCTCCTCGTTGACATTAAGTCCCATAAATTATTTGATCCTAAGACTTCTTTACCATGTAATTGTTCCACTCGTACACTTTCATCACCTAATCAACGCATTTCAACAATCCCCTCGTCTACTCCCTATCATCGTTTACTTTCGGAATTTCCATCTATCACACGACCTTCACAATTTAACCAACATATCAAGCATTCTGTTCTACATTATATTTCAACTACTGGACCACCGGTGTTTAGCCGTCCCCGTCGTTTAGCCGCCGATAAGTTAGCCATAGCCAAGGCTGAATTCAGCCACATGATGGAGCTAGGCATAGTTAGGCCTTCCACTAGTCCATGGGCTGCACCTCTACATATGGTGTGCAAAAAGTCTCTCGTTGACTGGCGCCCATGCGGGGATTACCGACGGTTAAACACCTCCACTGTGCCTGACAGGTATCCACTTCCCCATCTCCACGACTTTTCATCTAGCCTAGCTGGAGCAACAATATTTTCTAACATTGACTTAGTCAAAGCTTTCCATCAGATACCCGTTGCTCCGGAAGACGTTCCCAAAACGGCGATTACAACACCGTTCGGTCTGTTCGAGTTTGTCAGGATGCCTTTTGGGCTACGCAACTCCGCCCAAACTTTTCAACGTTTCATCAACGAAGCCCTCCGCGATCTACCGTTCGTTTTTGTCTACGTCGACGATGTTCTGGTAGCAAGTTCCAGTGAACACGAGCACCTACAACATGTGCGTCTCATTTTTGAACGATTGAGCCAATTTGGCGTTTTCATTAATGTTTCTAATCAGTTACAATACGCTTTGACACAACTTTGAATAAGACAAAGAACACGCACGTGCACTTTTACCTGCTGACGACTTTGTTCTTATTTATTAGTTTGTAACTGTTGGGATACCGCTATTTTCGTTTCCTGGATAGCCTACTCGCTGTGCCCAACTAGTGGACTAATCTCTTATACCCTCAATACTAGTCTGTATTGAGCCCACGATGCCAATGGTGACATCAAAATCTATCTGATTAACAATCAGGTAAACACCACGATAAATGACACATCCTTGACTGGGCTTGTGCTAAGAATACCTAGTGGCCATTACCTAGAAGTGAACTCGTTGGCATTAACAAAAAGACCGTTATTACTGACCTCATTCTACATTTTTTTGACCGTAGATGCCATCACGATTAGTGAACAGCCGAATATTCACGACGAATAACTATCGCGTCCATAAAAATATTGTGAAGCCCTGTTCACTAAAAAAATGCAATCAGATGAGTTTTACATTTTCGAAGCCATTTGTAAAATTACTATTCCTCAAATGATACTTTGTGCATAAAGGGCGACATCTCATTAATTTCTCTTGTAAAGATGCCATCATATGTTTTGGCATAAAATGACCAGCAGGTATAAAACCGTTTAATGGACTTTGCCAGATGGTTGTTCCATTGGATTAGACTTGGCTGTGCCGGCTGAGAGGTTAACTAAAGTCAAGCAACTGCTATCAGTAGTGAATAGCTACGGTCGTTAAGTGACTTCGAAAATAGTTTGTTATAGGTCCACAATGCCGAAAGCCACAACAGAAAACAAGAGAGAGTATGCCGATCATTGAACATTTTCTAATTACTGGCGTCTGACGAACGGGCCTCTGATATTAAAAACACACATCTGGCACTTCCAAGTCAACACAGCTAAACAACTTGATATATTCCGTCAGCGATCTCTAGCGAAGAGAAAATTGCCAGCGCTTCTTTGGTTACGTATCATCTGAACGGCCTCACCCACTACAAATTCGAAGAAGGCATTAAAGTTTGCAATCCCCAGATTACGTTGATACCGAGTGTGTCACACAAGAGATCTTCTATCTATTCATCATTCATTGCTCGGCTATTTATGTGGGAACTGTCATTCCATTTGCGAACTAACAGAACACGCTTTCATGATGAAGGTTAATTAATCATTGCATATATAGGCCGACAAGGATAAAACAGTAGGGAGATAGATGTGATATGCGCAGAGGTCGTTAATTAGTGGTGGTCATTATCATCCATTAGCTCCACGCCACGCACATGCACATGCAGGTGTGTTATGGTGAATGGGGTAGTGATAGAGTGGTGGCATAATCTGTGAGTGGCATTCGCAAGTCGGAGACGTGGATTTCACATCCCTTTATCAGAGGGTCGGATCGGCGTATGTAAGCCATTTGACGTTGGCAATGAAGGACAGTGTATCAATTAAAATTATTCGACAACAGACAGCTGTAGATCTTCAGATGGAACTTCCATTGTATCCACATCAACGCCAAACCCGAGATGTAAGAAGATGTCACCTTTATGATGATACTGAATGATGGCGTAAAGTGGACGTTCTACAAGAGACCAGCGCGAAATCTCAACGACTGGCACTTGCGTTTTCTCCGGCAGATATTACATCTGGGTGGAAAAACGGAGTTTCAAACATAGAAGTTGTAGAATAAACAGAAATGCTTAGCAGGCACACCGTTCTTAGACAACTGCAGTAAATGTCGAACGGCTGCCTCGTAAAGATAGACGACAAGCGCCTACTAAAAGGACTCTTCCATGGGTATCTCTCCACGGGTCCTCCCCGACACGGACTTCGGGCTCTTTGGTCAACTGGATTAGATGGTCTTAAAGCATGCATACGGTAGGTGGGCTTATTCGGTTTTTTAATAGTTTCTAATTGTGAGATTTTTCATTACTGTAAAACGGCCGTTTATATAACGCCATGTCTCTGCATTTACCGATGTGGTTTATGAAATTAACAATATGGCCTAAATCCACTGCTAAATTTTATGAATCTTATATGGTCTTCCCTTAATAGCGTAGAGAAATGCATGGTTTTCTGAACGCGGAAAATATGCGGCTTGAAGTTTGGAAACCCCGAATGCACGTGCAACTGCATTTTAAGTTCAAAATTATTCGGAAATTGGAAAGTTCCTTAAAAACCCAAGTATACACGTCCGTCGAGTATTAACTTGGAAGAAGGCCTAATTGTCTACTAAAAATGCAAACGAATAAATATTTCTATGGGCGTTTTCTATAAAATATAATTTCATTTTTAGGGTATCGAAAACCCATAAAAAGTATGCTAATTAAGTAGTAAGTTTTACAGAAAATTGCCTCGACCTTCAACCGAAAAGACGTTTTTTCGAGGTCTGAGACCTCGGATTAGCTGAATTATTGTGGAACAGTTATGATTTTACGAAAGCGCATTTCGGAATCTTGGTTGACATTTCATTAGTTAGTCCACCTACTGTATGTGCTTCGCATGGGTCCTCCATACAACTCAGTGGGGTGTTGAGCAATTGGTCGCTCAGATTATTACCACGAGCAACCTTTCGCGAACCTTCGACATCTTTATGCTAAGAGGGTACCTCTTACAAAAGGCGTCTTCCAGGTTGTAAGGTTCTATAGGGGTTTCACAATAACACGTTGTGACTCTCTCGCCTACGTGTTCTAAATGACGAGGAATGAGTTGATGCCTTAACGGCAAGTGGCGTCCAACACTTCCGAGAACAACTCGATTTTTTTGAAGCACCACTTGCCTTTAGCAGTGTATCGACTTGGAATGTATCCTACATCTGGTATGTAGTAGTAGTTTCGTTTCGCATTCACCCGCGACCAAGCGTTTGTGGGTTCACGCAGACCTCCTTCACGACGCAAATGAAATTGTAATATTTGTAGACTTGGTTTTTACTTGCATATTAAACAGACACTATTTGCTGCGACCTTTTACCTATTCAAACGTTATCAACAAAGGGCTCAATGTGAGTTAACTGGCAGACATTATGTGTGATAGGATAACTAGCTGGACCTTTATGCATTTTCTATTATTACAGCTCAGTGCTACCTATTACTATTTTCCGGCATGCAGTGTACTCTATCAGAGAAACCCATTGAGAAACTCAAAATGTCTCCTGAGATTAATACAAGCACATTTTAGCACTGTGGTCAATAAGCAAAGCAGATAAAAACAGAAATTCAACATTCTCCCAGCAGCTTGTGAAAGTCATAATCTCGAAATGATGCATCATCCATTACGACCAGGATTCCATTGATTTTTCCGCCCTTATATGTGGTTGTGAAAGATGATGAAGTGATCTACATGGCATTGTTGGAGACAACTGCCAGTCGTTTTGACCTGAATAAAACACTGCAGACTAAGAGGCATGTTTAAGTAGTCTTGAGGTCAGCACCAGCGAAAATTTCCCATGTTTTGCTGATTTCGTAGCGTTGCCTTTTGGAAATTCACAATTTAGGCAGTAGCATCAAAGACAGATTAACATCACAATGTCCGAAGCGACTTTACTAAGCAGACACCAGTTTTATGCTTAGCAGGCTTAGAATCCGACTTAATTCTATTATTTGACAAAAAGGAAAATATAGTCGATGGGGTGAAATCCTCTAAATGGCATTTTCAGAGACAATTGACACGGGTGGTTGCACCTAAATAAGACACTACGCGGGCTTACAGGCGAATCAAATTCGTCTAACCGGCAACACCACCTAAAAATCCCAGTTCGTGGTAAGTCGCAGAAATTGTTCGCCGCCAGTAACATCAAAGTCTACCTGACTTAACACCAGGCCAACATCGCACTGCACGAAATGGCCGTCCTAAATACTTAAATAAACGTCTTTTTACTTTACGCTTGGGTTACAGTTTTTGAAATTGCTTAGCATGTCTTGGTTTGTTTCATTCCATTGTCAGTTGTTCTTCAGTTGTACTAAGCTTACCTCGGTCGTTGTTTGCACACTAAAAGTGAAGATATCGACAGTGCACTTTTGAAAGTGGTTGTTGCCCTAAACACAGACTACCAATAACAATAGCAGTGTAATTGGTGATGTCAGGCTTGAACCGGTTACCATGCTTAGTGATGCTAACTTCACAATGAAGTCAACACACCTCTTTTTGCGCCTCGATATTTGTTTAAAAGCGAAAGAGCTAGCGTTGTCTGAACTAGACAAAGTCACTACCAATCGCTCTGACGCATAAATCGCTAATGAGACATTGTGTTTAATATAATTTCATAGATTTGAAGAGGCAAGTCCTCGGAGGCATTTCGCTCCCCGTAACTATTGCTAGTCATTGTTGCAGGATTTACATTAATCAAAAACTTAGAGGCAGCGTGTTGACATACGCCTCAGCTGACAAAACCACGAACGTGAATTTGCGAGCACTTAGCGGAACAAATAATATCACAGATGTAGCCAAATGCAGATATTCGACGAAACATTTTTCATACGCGTAAAACAAATATACTTTTGACAAAATGGTCATTAGAGAGCAAGACATATACGCAAACATCAAACAATGTTCTGGTCATTTGCAAAACTATTGCATCCAAAAAGATACTTTATGCATTATGAGCCGCTTCCAATCGATGCCTTGTATTTGTCAAAATGCATTCAATATTCGCAGCACCAGATGGTCAAAGGGACCTCCAAAGATGAATATGCCAGCAACATTGCCCACAATACAACACTGTGCAGGCCGAACAGTGAGTTCATGTATTCTTACTGCCAGAAGCGCTGTGAATTTCAAGTGCCTTAATGGCTTCGCACATAGCCTTTAATAAGTCGACAGTGCCGAAAGTAACACCCAAGTCCGCCTCAGTATATTTCAGGTGAACATAAGGACGCAAGACGTTATCGTTCAAGGCAGACAGTGGTTTGTGGCTAGCAGACATAGCGGAATGAATGCGGCGTACGCGTCTCATATAGATGTCGTATTTTTTTATTTTCAAGTAGCAAGTTTAATCCCCACTTAATTGTAAACACAGGTTACATTTGTACTGCGAATTTTGACTCAAGGCGTCATGGTACGTGCGTTACATGTAGGTATTTTTACGAATGGTTCCATATTTGACATACCGCCGCAGCAGCCGCACAGCGGCGCATGAAATATAGGCAGAATGCTATTACCGACAAAGACAAGGGAGGCTGGTAAAACCATGTTGTGTGGTTGCAGGCCGTACGTGGTAATCGTGATCTCTCAACTACAGTGAGCTATTGTAGCTCCAGTCCGTTGACCGGCCCTGAAAATCCATGGCTGCACTTGAGAGGAAATTCATAATATGAAAGACTCTGAGCCTCCTATCCCCACGGATTTGCATAGTATCCCTCAATACATTAAATCTGACTCGTTTGTAACTACAGCTATGTGCTACACATCGTGACTTCTGAGGTTGTCCAATGACGATACATCTCAGGAACCCCAGTTGGCACTATGTATGTGGTTGTGTGAAGTGGCCGACTGGTGGATCAGGCGTCGGGTTTAGTAACCTAATTGATCTTCGTACATGTATTAAGAGGCAAGAGCGGGCGGCCTGTTTAGCCTTGTCAGCCACCTGTGTCAATCTCCGCATAAGATGACAGACTGAATAGTAGTGAAAATGCGATTCCCAGACGGCATATCAAAATAAGAAGAGGCGTTCACCGGGAGGGTTTTATCGGAGTTCTGACGTTTCGGGTAGTTTATTCGTCTACCCATCTTCAGAGACTGGCTAGTCCTGTGCACAGCTCCCCTTATATGGCCCAACTTGCTGAGTGCGTGACCCTCCAATGCCGTCTGTGTGACTGCATCAAGCCCGTATGTCACCGTGTCCTGAATCGATCCTGTCGGCCGCGGGTATAACTGACGAACCCGATCGTCCTGCGCCGCGACTGCCCCCGTTAAGAAGGCTACTAACGTCAGATAGGGGGGGACGGAAATTGATATGATGGTTGGCAGAGCAGTCGGTGAACATCCAGGCTTCTTGCACCTGCCTTGCCGTATGATCACCTCCCCGGCCCACAATCCTAACGGCATCAAAGTTGAAGATGTGTCCCATTCGAGCGGCATGGGTTGCTACCTCCGACTTTGAGTCCAACCTTCGCATGACCAACTTATGGTGGCGCATTCGCGTTTGCAGCTGTAAGCCGGTTTCCCAAACGTAGGTGCACCTTCCACGACTGCATTGAAGTCGGTAGACAACGACCGACATCTCCTGCTTGAGGATAGGATCTTTTGGCCGCATTACTCGCCGGCGGACTGTTGAGTCAGGCCTGTTTGCAACACCTATCCCAGTAGAGCAAGGCAACTAGCTACGGCTTCGGAGACCCCTTTGAGGTACGGAATGCTCCGCCACGAGTTTAACTGATTATGACAGACTGTTTTGGGGAGTGTGCTGGTGCTGGGCTTAGTAGACATTTTAGTAAAATATTGGGAACAGCGACATATACCAGCTGGTACATTGTTGGTTAGGGTTGGAGTTGGGGGTAAGGCAGCCTTCGACCATCTATCTGACACAATGCGCAATACGGTGTCGTTCATAAAAGCTGCCATCTAGACAACAGTGATTGGCGAGTGCGTCTAAACCGGCAGGTACGTCCTTGCATTGCAGCCAGCCTTATCAGGCCCTACCCAACCTACATCCTTAACCCTACGATCATACATCAAATGTGGATAAATCTGATAATATGACAATTCTCACAAGCAATATATGACGCCTTAATTGTAAAAGTAGGGAGAGAGGGAAACTATGGAAAGCAAGTTGGTGAGCGAACTTTGTTTTCCATAAATAAATATATATGGGAATAGGGCACAGTCAGATCAGACATGGCAGTGCTTATAAAATCGATAAAATTTGGTTTTAAAACAGACGCGGGGCAAGAACGGAAGGGTGCAGAAAGTTGCATGTGGTTCGTCAACCACGGTAATCGCGGAGCCTGAACGAGGTTCTTTTGGGCGCATAGGGTCAGTTTTCGTAATCTTATGGCGGCCGCTACCGCCGTTGTTGACAGGCGCTGGTACGGAAGCTTGGGTGGCTCGAGGGGACCTTTTAAAGCATGAATCTCTTCTCTATTGTACACACTATGCGCTGCAGTTACTGCATGTGCAAGGATGGAGCTCTGCTTTCTCCTAGTTTTGACTTCTTCCGGCCAGGCGGTGAGATGTTTTCGTACTTATTTTAAAAACACGCCTTCCTTTGTGACCAACGCAACTTGCCACAAAGAAGCAAAGGGAATTCTAAATTCACGTCCTCACCACTGATCTGGCAGTCATTCGTCACTACCAATTTTCTAACTGCTAGTGCCGGCTTGCCACTTTACTCCTGAATGGCGCCGACATGTAAGCCTGTTTCCTAGTCACTCGACAAAGGATACCAGCAAGCGGTTAATGAGTAACAAATGTACTGGTATCAAACGCAAAAAAAGTTTAAAGTAATGTTGTGTTGCTTAGAAATATCTGATTTTGCAGAAATGCAATAAATCCCCAAAATCGTCAAAAATGATTTAATTTTGGAAACATTCGATGTATATACACAGAAAGCCAGTCCTTGCCTTAAGTGAGTAAATATGCTAGTAACGAAAAAGGCGTTCTATCAGATCAGAAAACTTTCTCACATAAATAACCATTTGAAGGAGCACGTTAGGACTGCGCTCCATTGTGAGATGTTTGTGTCTATTGCATATTTGTAGGAAGAAACCAGGAAACACTTGACACGCTCGTCCGGTTGTTTTACGTAGCTAAACAGACTGATATTTGTCTATAGCAAACTTGTTGACATACATGCTTATTTATTAAGCCTTAGTTCTCGCTATTTTGCTAACCTGGGCGCTTCATTAAGCGAGTATGAATACAATGCATGGCGATTATATAAATATATATTTTTTCGTTGCATTTTAATTACATCAATACAGGATCGAGACCGCAAGAAAAGTAATGTTCTGTATGTTGAAAACTAAAACAACTATTTGTTGGTAGTCCGTTCCATAACAGCATAAATAATTTTCTAACCGACAACTGGGCACATAATGAATTAAAAGTGGTCAATTCATGTTTATTACAATTTTCTGGAGTAAATTACGCTCCTATTAAAGTAAAACACTTTCAAATGCGCAATCGAAGTGTAGGACAAATACTAGCATAGATATATACTAACGTCCACTTTCGCTTAAGTATATGAGAAATTTGTCTTATACGAATACGTGAACACATTTTGCACAAATAAAGAGCGTAGCACTGTAAATGCTAGACAGGCAAGCAGAACGCACAAATGTTACGACGTCCAAAAATCTTCCAATCAGTTTACGTAATTATGGATTTATGAGATACGTCACGTAATGTGCAAATGACTCGACGGGCGCCCCGTACGCTTTTAGTATTTTGCAAAATAATCCTAACGGTTTGACCAATTTTCGCCTCCATAATAAACATTAAATGTCGTCTTTACGCCGACAATCCTATATTTTCGAAATTAGGAAACTCAAACCAAACCAACAACCGAACACTTGGAAAAATTCCACCCACAACCACTCCGTCGTCTAAAACCTTTTTCCTAAAGTAAAAGTAATATGTTTTAGAAATGGCACACAATGCAAAATATGGATAACTGTTCACTTAAATTAACAAACACGTCTACAAATAAAATAATCCGGAGATTTAGTTTGCGTACGAAAAATCATTGTGTTTATCAGAGTTTCAGTTAACGACTTTTAGATGCATTGTAACCATTTTTTGAATTAAAAGCTTTTCGATCAAAATTCGCAATATGGATAAATGCTCTCTAGCATTCACAAACACGTGTACAAATATAATAGTAAGCATTTGACAGTTTCTAGCTGTAAGGACATATGAAATTGGAGACGTTTGCTATTTAATGACAATTTTTTCCCCCGCTTTCAAAAATTTCCCTCTTTTTTTGCGTTGTGAACCGAGTACGTAAGAATAAAATCGTTGTAAGAAATTTACAACGGAACGCCAACGTGGCACAACCGTAAATAGGATCATGATCTGTCTTTAGACATACTTTTATCTGACAGCATTCAATGTCTCTGGTGGTAAGCATTAGTGCCACAACTATGCTCAAATGTGGAAGAAGAAGCGATCGCTGGAACAAGGGCTTCACTTGCTTGACGTTTCGAATTCTCACCTTAATCTATTATTAGAAACAGTGACAGAAACTGCCTTCAAGCGGGAATGCCAGACGTTAGGCACATAAAGCCTTTGATCCAACGATCGCTTCTACGTCTTACCAACCAGATTCTGGAACTCGCATCTTCCCTTCTATCGCGCATATTTTCAAGCCCAGTTGCAGAAAATGTCGCTAGTATAAGCAATACTAGTGTAAGAATACCTTCAAGACAAGAATTGAAACATCCCTTCAAGTCGACGAACGGATTTTCTTTATTTGGCTCGGTAAAATATCTGCCCTCCTGACATTTGTCGCCACTGCAGCAGACAGAGATTTTGTGCATATCCGTGTTTTTCACTGTAAGAAATCAAATTACAGCAGGAATAGCAGCACTGAAAGACGATGAAGAATGAGCTATATGTAAATAAAAATAACAACTTACACTTTGGCCAGCCATCACATTTGAAAGCGCATCTGTTGAAGGCATCAAACGTCCCACCTACCCTCTTTATTTCGATGCAATCCTGCTTATCTTCCGAGCAAAGTTTGAGGGCGCTCTCCGAATTGTGTTGAACTGAAAATAAACAATGCACTGCATGGTACGCATAGCATTTTCCTTTAGAAGAAAACCCATTTCAAGTCAAAAAAGGGCCAACAGTGTTATCAAGTGAAAGTGCAGATGGAAAAAAATGAGCGCAATTTAGAAATTCACCTTTCGCTACAAAGTGACACATTTGAACACACATAACGTGTCTATCGAAAGCCGTGTCGAATTCGTCGCGTCCGTAAACGTCATACGCGTTGCAATTTTCGTCACTTCCTTCACAATAGTAGGCGGTCCATTTATTTTTTAGTTCCCCTAAACCAACGAGAGGACATTTATGATTTCGCTATCTATACTTCGAGCACTGTAGACGAGCAGATATTGCTTGAGGAAGATGCAACATGTTGCGATGAGACCTACCTCGCTGCTTTCCACAGGCTTCGCGGCAGAGACGACCCTTACTCGCATCGCCCACTCTGTAGCTCACAATCTTGCATTCGGTCTGCTGTTGTTTGCATATTTTATACGTTGGCTCTTCACCAGCCCGTACTGAAAGAAAAATTATTTTATCCAAAAATAGAATTAATGTGATTTTCTGCATTCTGACAGGAGTTTCTAATAGTCAATTAAGTTGGACAGTAAATTTGCTGGTAAATGTGCAAATCAATGAGAATTGCAAGAACTCTATAGTGTTAATGTGCAAGTGTTGAGGATTGATGCTGCGACTGCATGCAAGGGTCAAACATACCGCGAGTAATAACAGAGAAAATCAAGACGACATGCAGTAGGATCATTGCAGAATTTCTCATGACTGTCATGTCAGCTGTTTGTGTCTGCTGTGCTATACAACTTCCTCGGTATTTATATGTTCGGAGAGTGAGCTGCGCATTGGCTGAAGACGATAGTGGCATGATAATTGGTTCTTTTGGCCATGACGAATTGCGAAAATGTGTCGAGCGCTCCCTAGATGTCTTTGCACTTATTTTTTGAAATTTAAATTTACAGAAATGACCACATAATATTGCATCTGACTAATCTACTATATAGTTTCACCCCTAGTAACATTGTGTTCAATAATTTCCAATGGGCGAAAATAGTAATTAGGGAAATTGCATATTGTCTTTATTTTTCACTCTGCATGTACAAACCAAACATCATGGCGCATAAACAGTGCATAAAGTTATGAACCATCAGTATCGTTGCACTTGATGTGATGTCTGTTTGATAGCCGACATTCGCGTTGTGAATTGTTGAAATTTGATCACGTGTGCTGAATATTGGTGTGATGATTGCTCGACCATCTGACCCGCCGACCATGGCGTTGGGAACAAGTTCACGCATTAATCTCCTCAGGAATTAAACAAGGCAAGTTAAAACTGGAGTTCATATACCAGAAAACACACGGGGAAAGCTTGGGGACCCACTGAAGAGGCGAGGCGCTCGCCTCTGGCAGCGGCATAAGATCGGTAAAACACGCGTGTCTGGGCCTTCAGCTAATACCTGTGTTGTTAGTACGGTAAATCATTGCACAGTTCTCTACTACTGGCTGCCTGTTAGCGGTTTGTTAATAATAAGCGGTTATCACGCAGTAGCTGATGTAGTTCAGCACAAATATTCATATCAAATTTTTGACCGTGTCTAAAAAAGCTAGTATAGAAAGATTTACTTCAAGTTCGCGCATTTATTTTCTTAGAAATTAAACAAGGTAAGTTGGGAACACTGTTTACCTGGGCGCTTGCCGCGTCACTAATTGCTCCGCCTAGGCGAAGACTCAGCACCGAGCATGGAAGGCAAGTTCGATGCACATATTAATGGACCGGAGGCCAGTGAACGATGACCCAAGCCCTTAGTGGCTCCAGCAATTGTCACCTCTAGCAAGAATGTCGGCCTTGTCGATTTTGAATATGTGACCGGATGTCGTCGAGTAAGCCTCAAGTTGCCGAATGTCTCGCTACAGGTTATAACCACGTGAGCCGCGAGCTACTAGAGTCATGGCTATCGGTTTTTTACATTCAACGTTTAAATATCATGTACGAGTCACAGCACGCCATGAATGGAGTTATATTTTTTTTGCAAAATTGTTTTCGCATGTTACGGGAGATGTGGATATGTGATAATCACTGGCTTTAATGAGGGAAACTTTGTGGAAAAGCGATTGCTTAGAAAAGCCATCTGAAAATACACATCAGTGATATCGTGGTATCTTTGAAATGCGTAGAAGCATCTGAGCCAGGGGGACAGCTTAGTCACAAATGGGCTAATTTCCTAAATATGTTTCATAAGTTTATGAATATATAACCCGCATTTTTCCGTTTGGAAGGCCAGTTCAGTTGTTAATTTCTTCGTACTTCCTGTAGACAAGCGCGACTTTATTTTTTTGTGGACAAGGAAACACCACACAGCGATTATAACTGCTTACTGACCAGTTTTTTTTCAAATTCTCATTAATATGCATTTAGTTTGATGATGGTTCGTCATGTTTTAGGTTCTTTATAGAATATCTCTCGTTGCAAAATAGTGCAAAGCCTGGATTCTGAGATGGTGATTCTCGTAAACCTTGTGATGTAATTCCGCATATGGCATGATTGTCCAAATCCTGAGTAAACCAATTAGGCAAACGATAGTCTATAACCAAAAACAAACGGTTAGTCACGTCCTCTTTATTGTTTAAAATCCTTTGCTTTGCGAATTGAAACAGCGAGGTACATCATGGTTCCTATATTTTAGACATCATCTCTACAGCCTCCCTCATCAAAAACTACAACTCGTTCCCATGGAAAGGGACTAAGCACGAGGTCCCACTGCATTTCAACACTAGTGGCCTAGTCCGGAAGAAACAATTTTCAGGGTGTACGGATGGCGGAGAAAATGTAGATGGTGATATGCTGCTTTTGCTCCTGGCATAGTTTGCCATCCCGTTTGAGAAAAAGACTAGCTGAAAAGATGACCTCAGTAATGCAAATGCAAAAGAGTTTTTCTGGGTGCGTGAAATTTTGAAAAGATAGAACATGGTGGTCCGCTGAAAGTTTAATCTGAGCTAATTAATGGACAATACTTCGATTAGTGAACTCGGTCTACCTCACGACTGCTGAACTGCCCCCCGTCCATCAGAGGTGTTTACCCAGACAAAAGCCCTTACTTTATTGGACAGTTGGTTTCAACCTTGACTGACAGGCGTTTTTGCTTGCTGGTTTGCGTGAAAGACGCCTAGAACTTGTAGCAAACTAAAACAGACGGCTCACATTATGCGCACCTAGTTTTCGAGGTTTTAGAGGCCTAGACTATTCATTTCAATTGGCAAATCCTTTGTCAAATCGCCGTAAGAAGAGTCATTTAAGGCAAAGTCACTACCACAATTATCTGGCAGTAAGGACTCATAGTTTTGATAGCCATTAATGTCAACGGTATCGGATTACTTCTAGAGTACATATTATTATCTGATTTGGTTAGTTGTAGCAAGGTAATTTGTTTAAACAGTCAACGCCGTATCAGGCAGTGGCGTCATTGTCAAAGACTGTCTGTTCGAAATTGGTACATGGACCGGATAGGGACATCGGCTGAGTTCCAATCTAAGACCACCTTTTTCCCATCTGAACGAATTGAGGCCTCTTCATCATGACTTTGAGGTTCTGGTGTCGTCCGCCTGTGGGGGCGTTTCACTCTCATGTAGACCCGGAAAAACGGGTTGCTTATATTATCACTCTCATCCTCACGAAATGTGACTTGGTCAACGCAACTGACAGATTCTGGTGGCAACCTCCAGCAAAAGTACTTTCCCTGTGGCATTCACACTTTTGTGTCCTAGGGATTTCTATGATTGTAATTGAGGTGCATGCGTTCAGCCAGTACATGCTAATTAAGATCACTTTAATGGAAGTCATTTTCTGCAGCACTGATACGAAATATGATGAAAAACGTCTGTCTTGCCAGGACAGGGTCTTGCCAGAAAAGGAGCTGGCGAAGAAATCCAGGAATGTGGACTGGTTGTCGTTTCACGCGAGCGACAGAGGCTGTATTTTTATAAGACCGTTCATAGTGTCGATAGTCAGCACCGTTGAGATGGGCGTGAATAATGAGATCATGTCAAAAGACACCATTAGCTAATATGCCTCTACTTTGAGACGTTTGATTCGCGACGAAAACTCTTCAGCCGACTCAATTGTTCACTCCAAATCCTCTGTGATGAAGCATCGTCAATGGTACAGCTAATTCGATAGCCCAAAGGTTGGCGCCACCCTCGGACAGTGGACCTTCGGTAGGCCGTAGAAGCCCACCATTGCGGCATCACCGGCGCTTGCAGCCAACAACTCCCTTCTAGGAGCTGGATGATGTGTGCCCGTTTGAGCTGTTTGTCGGTCTCATCATACTTTTCCCGGAGAAAGCCATCAATAGTGTCGATAGCCAGCGCTGGTGGGATGGAGGTGAATAATGAGATCACGTCGAATGACACCATCACCTCATCTGCCTCCACCTCGAGATGTTTGATGCGCTATCGACACTATTGATGGATTTCTCCGGGAAACGTATGATGAGACCGACCAACAGCTCAAACGAGCACACATCATCGAGCTCCTAGAACTGTGTCTTAAGACCTTCTTTACATTGAACGGCCAAGTCTACGAACAAAAGTAGGGGACACCGATGGGCTCTCCTCTGTCTGGACTAATTGCCGAAGCAGTTTTGCAGAGACTCGAGCAGCAGGTCTTCAGCTCGTACCCCCCGAAGTTCTGGGCCAGATACGTCGACGACACGTTCGGTGTTATCAAGAGGAGCGAGGTGAAGGCTTTCAAGACATTGTTGAACTCAATCTTCCCAGACATTCAGTTTACTATGGAAGAGGAAGTCAACAATCCGTTGCCCTTCCTGGACGTACAAGTTACGAGATTGACAGACGGGAAGATAAGGACAACGGTTTACCGTAAGGCAACAAATACTAGGCGCATCCTCCACTTCCGAGGCAACCACCCTGTTGGTCATAAAAACAGTTGTGTCAGAACTCTCTTTCAACGTGTTCAAACACACAGTGGCGACGACAGTGGGAGGAAGGCGGAGCTGAATTACTCACAGGGCCTTTTTAAAGCCAACGGCTACCCGAAGTCCTTTATACGCAATTGCCTCAAAATGCCTAATCTTCAGCGGTCGAGTGGAGAAAAGCCCAAGTTCTGGCTCTCAATACCCTATGTGAAGAACGTATCTGAGGCAACGGCAGGAATCGTAAAACCTTTTGGGATTGGCGTGGCTCATAAACGAGAATGCACCATCAGACAGCAACTCATGAAGCCCAAGGACCCGCTACCAACAACAGAACAGTCGGCGGTGGTTTACAGCAAACCATGCCTAAATTGCAATGCAGGTATGTTGGTGAAACGGGAAAACGCCTCGGCACAAGATTGGACGAACACCAACTTGCAATCAACCGCAAGGACAAGCTGTCTTTGGTCTATGACTGGTACACTCAACCGAGCTATAGATCTACATCCCGCCTACCAAGCACTGCGTACAAGGCTCGGATCAGTCCGGACAGGACCAGTAAGGCAAGCGAGCACGCGGGACCGAGAGACAACACTCACGGAAAAGAGCGGAATTGGGGGCTAGAGGTCATGTGACCAAAGCCGAACACTGTCTCACCGATGCGCCCGCGAAGCTGAATTCTGCTCACCTGAACAGCAACGACCGATCAGTCCACCGGTTGACGTGGGAGGGGCCAAGCGGCACGTTGATTTGACCACAACTAAGCCGACCCCAAAGGGAACAAAGGTCACGCAGGCCATTAGCGGTCATCTTCGGGGAGGTCTTAGCCAGTCAGCGGCAAACAGGCAGGTCAAAGTTCGTGCGTCCAACACGGCTATAATACGAGGCAAGCGGCAAGACTGAATAACTCAAGACCCGCAAGTGCAACAATTAAGCTACTCTGATGATGGAAACGAGGAAGTTTCGGAAACGTCAGTTCGAATACAATATGGTCCATGGATTCGCCCACTCTTCTTCTTCGTCTTCTACGGGAGATGATGAACGCGATATATATATATATATATATATATATATATATATATCAAGCAGGAATGGGCGCACACCGATCTATTGGCTTCACAAAGCAAACAAGCTCCGTATGTGTGGCAAAGGTCACGAACAGGCTGATATATATATATATATATATATATATATATCAATATGCGTGAAGATGCGAGGTCCAGATATATTGCCCTGTATATCATCCCCCGAGGAAGACGAAGAAGTGAAATCGATTTCATGGACCAGGTTGTATTCAGACTGACGTTTCGGAAACACACTCGTTTCCATCATCACTCTGCCTGCTGACAAGGGACGCTCGACAGTCGTCATGGATAAAACCGAATACTTGTGTAAACTGGAGAACCTGCTGATGGACAAAGAATCTTACGCGCTTTCGGATGTGAGCGAGTTCAAAAGGCTTGTAAACAACATAAACAAGACGGTGAGTAGGTTAAAGAAAGCGAGCGCCCTCACGAGAAGAGAGGCACTGTCCGCGAAAGCCACTGACACCGCGATGGCACGCTTCTACGGCCTTCCCAAGGTACACAAGCCAGGAGTGCCCCTCCGCCCAATCGTTTCTTTACGTGGCACACCAACTTTTGGCCTATCAAAGTGGCTGTACCAACGACTTTGTTTCCTCGTCAAAGACTCAGAGTGTACAGTGAAGTCAGCTGAGGAGTTTTTGGCTCGCATCCGACATCGTAGAGTGGAGACAGACGAGGTGATGGTGTCCTTTGACGTGGTCTCACTGTTCACTTCTATCCCGCCCGACCTAGCCATCGACACTCTCGACGGACTTCTCCGAGAAAAATACGACGAGACCGACCAAAAGCTTAAACGAGTGCACATTATCGAGCTCCTAGAACTGTGCCTTAAGACTTTCTTCACATTTAACGGCCAAGTGTACGAGCAAAAAAAGGGAACGCCAATGGGTTCACCTCTGTCTGGACTAATTGCCGAAGCGGTTTTGCAGCGGCTGGAGCGTCTGGTATTCAGCTCGTACCCTCCGAAGTTCTGGGCCAGATATGTCGACGACACATTCGTCATAATAAAGAGGAACGACGTGCAAGATTTCAAGGCACTCTTGAATTCGATATTTCCCGACATACAGTTCACCATGGAAGAAGAGGCCGACAATCGCTTGCCCTTCCTAGACGTACAAGTTACAAAACTGGCAGACGGGAATATAAAGACGACGGTCTACCGTAAGGCGACTAACACAAGGCGCATCCTCCACTTCAGAAGCAACCACCCCGTCGGTCACAAACGCAGTTGTGTCAGGACCCTTTTCCAACGCACCCAAACACACTGCAGCGACGACGATGACAGGAAGAAGGAGGTGAGGTACTTACGTGGTCTATTTGAAGCCAACGGGTACACGAAGTCGTTCATACGCAAGTGTCTCAGGAAGTCCCACTCGGGGCGGTCGAACGAGGAGAAACCAAAGCTCTGGCTCTCGATCGCCTATGTGAAGAACGTTTCAGAGGCAACTTCAAGAATTCTGAAACCTTTTGGAATTGGTGTGGCCCATAAACCAGCTGCAACAATCAGACAGCAAATCATGAGGCCCAAAGACCCGCTCCCGGTAACAGAACAATCGGCGGTGGTCTACAGCATACCATGCCAAGATTGTGATGCCAGGTATGTTGGTGAAACGGGAAAACGCCTCGGCACAAGATTGCACGAGCACCAGCTAGCAATCAACCGCAAGGATAAGCTGTCGTTGGTGTATGGCCACACACTAGAGCGGAATCACTGTTTTGCCTTCGAGAAAGCGAGTGTGATCGGCCGAGCCAATGATAAAATGGCCAGACTAATGCTGGAAAGTTGGTCCTTGACTGGCACACTCAACAGGGCCATAGACCTACATCCAGCCTATCAGGCGCTCCGCGCAAGACTCCAGCCAATCCAGGCAGGGCCGATGGCACTGATGAAAAGAGTCACACGGGGTCCACCACCGACGCTCGCGGAGCGAGGAGAAGGCGCTGACCGAATGTCACGTGACCGGCGTGGCACACCGTCTCACGGACGTACTGCCGAGGCCGGAAACGCCACGCCTGAGGAACAAAGATCGATCAGCCCGCCATCTGACGAGGGGGAGGCGAACGAGCACGCCGACGCAGCGGCAACCACGTTAGGCGTGAGGGGGACACAAGCCACGCCAGTCCGCCAATGGCTGAGACCAGGGAGGCGACAATCAGCCAACGGAAAGCAGGCTAGTCGACAAACGTGCACTGTGCACGGTTATAATACGAGACAGGCGGCAAGGCTGAACAGATCAAGGCCAGCAGGAAACGTCAGCGCACGACTCTGATGATGGAAACGAGTGTGTTTCCGAAACGTCAGTCTGAATACAACCTGGTCCATGAAATCGATTTCTCTTCTTCGTCTTCCTCGGGGGATGATATACAGGATATATATATATATATGGTAAAGGTATTATACCGTACTCCCGATCTAGATACTTGCTAAAAGCCCAGACACGTGTTTCGCCGATATTCTGCCGCTGCGTGACACAGCTGCGAGGGGTTCGGCTCTTCAGTGGGACCCCCAGCGTTCTCTAGCGGTTTCTGGTATATGAACTCCAGAGAATAATCAGGTGAATAATTTCGGAAATTAATCAGTGCAGAACTTGGAGTTAAATTTCCGGGACATGACTTATATATATATATAATGAAAAAGAGAAGGCTCTTCGGAAAATCGAGTTGTACTCGAACATTTTCGAGTCGGTAACACCGACCCGTCCTCAGACAAAATAAACAGAGGGAAAAGTGAGTTCGGCAGACTTTGTCGACTGGCGCGACAGGACAGACAGCGACAAACTGACAGCGGATGGGTACGAGGAGGGGGGCACAGAGATTAGTTAGGCTGTGGGACAGTGGGAGCGAAGGAAGAATCGTTAGGGCTTCCTGTTTCGAATTTGGAGAAAACGCGCGAGATTCGCACAGCAGAGAATGCGGGCGGCTGATCACTGATGCGGAATGAGATCAGGGGCAATGCACTTGCATATATATTTTTATACCTTAATATATATGCAGAATTTTATACCGAGAAAGACAAGGGAGACTGGAATGGTCATTTCTGGATTAATGGCCGTCGTCAGACACTCATACCCAACCCCGAAGTGTGGAACGCCCGCGGCTCAAACTCGTGACCTGTTTGCTAGAGGTCCACGCCTCTCACCGCTGGGCCACGAGCCTGTTGCCCTGTCGGTTTTGTTTGGAAGTAAACAATGATAGGGGGCGCTCATCAATCAATCCTGCCCTCAGAAGGTTATCCACATTTCTGTTTTAACCACTCAGAGAACTTCAACGACCCCACCACCGGACGGCACACCAATGCCATTGAGGCATACTAGAGTAGACTGAAAAAAGAAACTACACGAGGAAGGCACTGCATGTGGTCGAGCCGTTTGGGCTTACATAGACGAACTACAGTATCGTCTTGGGTTTGGCCACACTGCCATGTGTTTAATAGATCCCTGGGAACTGTTCCGGTCCCACGTTGTGCATACATATCATATTTTAAAGTAATTTTGTTTTGTAACAAACTGCCATGATGCGAAGTTTTGGCGTATATTCAGGTGTACTTGTGTAACGATGGGAAAGGTTGGGTAACAGCGACCAGCGTCCATGTAACCTCCTGCGATGTTCGTTCGGCCAGCCCATGTTAGGTCGTCGGGGAAAGTTCAAGTAGTGCGTGAAAGTAGGCCTGCACCCGCTGATATAGCCTGAAGGCGTTTGAGTTCACTGTTCACGATATTATTTCTAGGTAACGGATTTTTGTGGGTGTCCTCTCCCGATTTTTACTCAGCCCGGAAATAAAATAAAGCTTCTTTAAAAAACCATTAATCCAACGTAACACTGCTCATACTGATTATATCTCTGACCTCCATCGGGTGCCACTATTAACTTTGAGTGTGCATATTTTATCCAAATGTGTGGGAAGATTGCATGACTTAGACTGCCAATGCCTATTTCAATCTGCGAAAACAGGGCCGAGGACAGTCGATGACGGTTAAATTATTTTCGTCCACGTCAGTCATGATGAATTGCTTCCTCTTCTTGCCAAGGAATAGCAACATACGAGTTAGACAAAGGAACAAATGTTCCTTTTGGTTCCTGTAGGACACATTAATGACCGCAATCTCGCTCTCCGAAGTTAAAGTCGACAGCGATGTTTGATTTATCACATTGTCATTTATTTCACTTAATTCAGAATTGTACGGTCGTTGTTGTGGCTTGGATGAGATGCTGGTATTGACTACACTGTCTGTGTGTATATCTAGTGGTCGTTGTAAATACAAGGACGAGTTTTCAATAATTGTTAAGTTAGTGATATTTAGAATAGGGAAGGGAGCGTTGGAGCAGAAGTAGTACAATATCAGAACGGCGACCACGATGACTATGAAGTGAATAATTTCAGAAATTACTCAGTGCAGTACTTAAGTCAACTCCCCGGAACATTACTGTTTTGCATAAGAAACGAAGTTTCAATGAACATTCGAGTCGGAGACAGTCAACTACTGTGAGATACCTACGTTATGCCCATTGTACTTGATTATCCACATGACTATTCATTGAAGTTCATATACCAGAAACCGCATAGACAATGCCGAGGGGCCCACTGAAGAGCCGAATCCCGCGAGGCTACTAAGCTAAACGGCAGAATAACTGCGAAACAAGTGCAGGAGGGCGCAGATGGATGATGGCACAGACGAGCCCGCACGTTGGCTTTTCACTCCACACGCCCTTGTCCACACATCAAATGACCAGGTTTCGATCAACAACAACAACAACAACAACAACAACAACAGCCATAACGACAACAATAACTCAACAGAGGGGCCAGAGCAGGAAGGATGACTGGACAGCGAGGCTCATCACACTTGTACCTAGAGGCAACTTCAGCTCATCTACGGGCAGGAAAACTAGGTGACAGTAAACTGCCAGTGCTTCATGGACTGCAAGGGTCATGGTTTGCTTACACACGCTTACACACCATTTGACGAAAATGTTCCACAACCTTACTACCAGGAATGGGCAGACAGCAAACACCCTTTACATGATATCTTCCAACAGCAAAAGACTAACCAGGCACTTCATGCATAAACTTACTGCAAGCAAACGCATGCGGAAGTTTTCATACCTTATACGAGCATTCACCCTACTACTAATTTGTGGGTTACTCATGCCAGCCTTCCCAAACGAATAAAACACCACTCAGATAGCGGTGGTTTCCAAGAAAAATATATGACTTGTTCAGACTCTTTTCCGAAAAAAGGACACACCAGATATTATGCGCGCATGTAAATGTGAAAACATTAATTAATAGAATTAAAGAAAGTAAACTTTTCCAACTAAAAACACGAAACGATAACGTGTGCTAACACTTCCATGCTTTAACTCGTTGACCGCGCTCCAACTAACAACCACGTTTAGCAACCATATTTTACATCCTGAGGATAGGGCATGCTATACTGAGAAGGTAGATTTTCTCCACAAGATTTTCTGTGACGCCTGAAATGCGGTTTACTGAGGTCAAACTGGAAAGTCAGCCACTACACGCATATAGGGACGTAGGCTGCATATGAATTGGCGAGACCACAAGATTACCATTGTTGATCCTTAATTGGAATCTGGTCGAAAATTTGTTTGAGACAAAACGTGCACTACTTGTGTACGTTCACCTATGAAAATCCGAACATTTTCAGCGGTCGGATGATGGCGACGTGCACAACTTTCCCGGTGAAAGTAGAAGGGCCAACAGCCAATTCGTACGGAACATATTCACACCATCATGGTATATAAGCAGCATTGACAAAGGAATATATGGTTGTTGTGGGATGTTTCACAATTTGACTGCCTCGCGTATTCTACGCAGGAGACTGGAATGGCAATTTCGAGCCATTTCAGTCTAACTTGATTTGCCGGTAATGCCATTCTGCCTATATATCATGCGCCGCTGTGCAGCTGCTGTTTGGGCTCGACATAGAGTCCATAAGGCACAATGGAACGAGTGAGTTGCGTATGAAAGATGGGTGAGTGCCCCCTTCGATGAAATATATAAATATATATGAAAAATAGAAATGGCTCTTCGGAAAAGTCGAGTTGTACTCGTGAATTTTCGAGCTGGTGACACCAACCCGTCGTCAGACGCAATGGAAAACGAGGGAGAAAGTTATGTTGTCACAGAAGACCAGTTAGTGTGATAGGACATAACAGAATACTGACGTGTGAGAGAGGGGTGGGGTGGGCTCCCGACGTCATGGTAGGTCACTGAGTGAGGGGCGGGGAAGGGAGAGGAGACGGAACAATTACGGCGCACCGTGCTGGAAGCGGAGGATGGGTGGTAAATAAGTCAGAATTCGGGCGGCTGTATTCGCGGTCGTTGATGCGTGATTAGGGCAGGGGGCAGTCATTCGTGAACGTAGACCCTCGTAATGGGCATCTAAGTCAACGTGGCGGCTGATACTACCCGCATCAGAGTACCAAGCATCGAGAAATTCCCTCGCGCGCTTTGTGTTAGCCATGGCGACGACCTTAGTGCCATCCCAATTGAATCGGTGGTCGTACTCGAGTGCATGGGCAAAGACGAGGGACAGGGGGTCTCGCTGACGGATAGGTAGTTTGTGTTCGTTGATACGGGTGCCCAGGCATCGACGTGTATGGCCAACACACACGCAAGAGTAATTAGCACACGACATGCGATGAATTACATTCGTTTGTTGCTCTTTGGGGATGGGATCCTTGACTCGAGTTAGTGCTGCGCGTAGTGAATATGCCGGTTTGTGTGCAACGTGAATACCCATGCGGCTGAACTGCCGGGCCATTATTTCACAAGTTCCACGCATATATGGCATACAGTTTACCCGCGAAGAGGCAATTAAAGACAGCTTGCCGTTTCTGGACGTGAGAATACAGAAGTTGACCGATGGTTGCCTGGCAACAAGCGTCCATAGTGTTATCCTCAAATATGGACAATTGAAAAAGTACCAGATACACGTAGCACACCAGCCGGCAACTACCTTACGCACACAGCTTGTAAACCCTACCTCGGCTACCTCGGAAGAATAGGTGTTGTCTACAAAATCCCATGTTCTAGGTGTGATGCCGTTTATTGTGGCCAAACTGGGAAATCTGTCTTAGTCCGTCTACATGAGCATCAGTTAGCGGTGAAGATACGCGACCATCTAATCCAGGTGGTCATGCACACATTGGACTCTGGGCATAAATTCGCACCAAAAAACATTCGCAACGTTGCCGCCTGCCAAACGAGGAAAGGCCGCGAATTCCTGGAGGCAATGCACTCAGATGAGGCATGCATCAACCGGCATATCGATTTAGTTGCCACATACAAAATCGTTAAGTACAGATTCTAACTGACTCAACCAATCCCCAGATGACGACCTTAGCCAATCCTGGAATCCTATAGCCAAATTCAGTCTAGAAGTTAATTGTTTCTGCACGCCCGTTGTCTGAAGACGAACTGGGGAACCAGTCTCGAAAATTCACAATAAAATTTTGCTGTTTCCCAAGTAATTTCACCTTTCTTATTAATATATGAATGTATATGAGAAGAAAAGGCGATCTCGGGAACCATAGTTTACTGTCCTGGCCTTTCAAAAGCAAACAAGCTTTCGTCGTCGGAGATGAGTGTCGTATCGCACCTTACAGTATTTATAGGTGGGTGAAAGTCATGTCAAGAGGGGCGGCAGGGTGGAAGGGGCGGAGAGGTAGTCCTAGAGCCTCTTTTCGCTGGATGCGGGAGTGGTGGATCAGCTTTAGTGGTCACCAGCCGCATGCACACAGGGACTGTGGTGGGCGGGGGGAGGGAGAGGGGGTGGCAGCATGTACTCAATCTTCATCGGCGGCCGGTGCAGCCGTTGCCGTCGTTCGTACCGTTGTTGACCATAGCTGACGTCCAAGCCTGGCAATCTTGTTTACGCCGCAACGGCTGTCCGTTTTCTCGTCCAACGGACTAGTAGATGGACCGGCTGTGGTGAGCTCTGCGCCTTCGTCGGAACCTGGTTGAGATGTGGCTGAATGTGTATCCGGAATGGACTCGCTCATGTCTGGATTCATGTTCAGCCTGGCTGCACGTCTGCTCATATGTTTACTGCGCTGCGTCCGAAGGGCTTGGTAGGCAGCGTTAAGAGCCACAAAACAGTTGATGGGGGTTCTCCCCGTGTGCCAAGTCTCGATTGTTTCCCTGGACATACGGTGGTTTCGCCGGCCCAGAAATTCGGCGTGCTGAAAGTCGAACGTGTGTCCGGAATCGGCGCAGTGTTCGGCCACCAGAGACAAAGGGTCCATTCGCCTTACTGGCAACATGTGTTCTCCAACAGGGTTCTGTAGTCGTTTGCCTGTTTCCCCAATACCACGCTCACCTCCGACGATGGAAGGTTGCTGGTTTTTTAAACCTCAGTACAGTAAAACCATGGTTCCCGAGATCGCCTTTCTTCTCATTAATGTCCGGGAACGCACATCTGCACTTCTCTTAGCAATGTACATATGACAGATGGGCGATTACCGATCAGGTTCTGCCAACCGTGTTGTATCCATCAGGTGCGACTGCATAGCCATATCTTACCAACACATCTCACCCAGATATGGTCAATCATGTCAACATTATCTCTGCTGTTTATCACAATCTGCGCATATATCTGCGAATATATGCGCATGTAACCCCGTTGTCACCTGCACTATACAGAATGACATGTTATCTCTCTCTCTCTATGTCTTGTTATAGGGCGCAAAATTCTGACTTGACGGGATCTGATTTGGTAATGAAGTTACTTGTGATTCACCGTTTACTTCAGATTTTTTTCTCAAAAAACACTAGGCAGCATTCAGATAGGTGAACATTTTGTGGATATGTCAAACAAACTGCTTTATACTTTTATACTAACATACCCGAAAATGCACCTACAGCCGACTGACAAAACCACTAAACAGACACCTTCAGAAGCCGTTTGAAGCCTGCATATGAACTACGAAGCAGATGATATCTCTTTATTCAAATTAATACACACGACAGTTCGTGGGTTTGACGGAGGTCATATGTACTACCCATATGAATTCGAACAGAGCGATGTAGAAATACGTGCACAACACACACGCACACGTGCACTCTATATGCTGTGATCGCAGGAGTAGGTTTAATCCTAATTTACCACAGGGAGTTCTTAGAGTGCAAAAGAGAACATTTGCGTTATCAGCCTACCACACCCAATCTCAGGTGTTAACCATCTAGAATTTGAATTAGTCATCCGTGTTACGCATTCAGTTCTCGAAAAGTCTTCATTGAAATGACTGCCAAAGAACGCCGTATTGCTTCTGTCTCTTGATCAGGGGTTTGTGACTCCAATTGAAGGATCGGCCTCCGGCGTCTGACGAAGGTACGATCATCCGATATGTCACGCTGGCACTCATCGCACATTTAATTCACTATCCCGTCACATCACAAACTCTTTCATTGTAGGGCACTTCAATTTGAAACTGTCTAACAATTGTTATTTGGCATTTAGATGCCACCTCTATCAACACGCATTCGAACTTTCCTGCTGCCCATAAATTCCTACGTCAGTACATTCATCAGGACCAGAACAGGACGACCATAGACAGCTTAATCATGCCAGGTAAGCACGTTCCGCCGACTAATTCGCTCAAAGAGATGTACAAATACAATAGACTGGCCTTCAGGTTAAGACACACATGGCAATGGCCGCCTACTTTAACAAACAACGACCAGAAGGCAAAGGCGATGAAGGTGATTAAGAAATGTCGACCTAAGGTCAACAGATTCGGACTTTTACACAAATTTCTAGTCGATTTTTTGTACAAAACCCTTTCAAAAATGGAGAGCCCACCAAGCCCACCGAAACGCCATCCGCTCAACTCCACTGATCCGGTGAGCACTTCATATTGCTCAGATTTTGGACGCGGATCTCTTGCATCTGCGAATCTCCATTGTCAGCATCTCCTGTGTCCGGATCGGCAAGCCGTGATAATGGCCGTCCTGTCATCCTCATCGGCTTTCTGACCCGCTGTGACCCTGCTGTTGGTTAGAACTCTGGTTAAGTATTTGTTTGTGTCAGGGGATTGGTAGTACGTCTTGGTGCAGGTCCAACCGTACCAGCCAGCTGCAACCTTCCCCCTCCGGTCTTCTTGACTATGCCTTGATGACGCTTTTGGGTGGGGAAGGGGGAAAGGAGGGGGAGTGCGGTAGATGCAAAGCAGCTCTGCACTAAGCTAATAAATAATAAACTAATTCATTCCGATGTCACCGTGCCAAACTCGCCTTATATTTGTAGCACACGTCGTGCACAGTCAGCAACAGTGTTCCAACAGTCAAAGGCATGATGTAAATGCGATACAGTCAAAAATCACCAGGTTACATATATTAGCAAGATTCGGCAACATTAAGAGGCTATCTGAAGATACACCCGCCGATTGGCGAGGAAAAAATCAACGAGTATTGCGCAAACATGTAGACAATGACGGTAGATTTGACTTAGTACGTAAGGACCGTCTACTGCACGACACTCAGTCACCTAAGCCCATCTAGTGGCAACGTCACAGAACATCAACCATTAAGGATATACGGAATTGTTTGCTGTTAAACTGCTAATTATGTCAGCAAATATTTGCTAACAATGTGATCGATTTGCAATGCAGAATTATTCTGCTTGCCTTCCCCGTTTCGTTGTTGCATATTTTACCTCTTTCTCAATAAAGAGAAGTGTGTTTTCGATAAGGACAATTTCACTGGTGAAAACAGAAATGTAAAATATTAAAAGCGTTTCCATTGGAAGACGATAGGGTTCAGTTATCTCAAGTAGATGGCAACCCCAAAAATCTACCACAAAATTCAGCGTGACTGTTTAATCATTTGTATTTAAGCGTTTACATTGCTTTAAAATTAAAAACCGTTCCATTATTAAATGGAATAAAAGAGCGACGAATTACTCAAGGGTGGTTATTTGTGAAATTTGAGTCTTGTTATGAAGAAAGAGAAAGTATCGCCGGGACAAGATATTAATAGCCTGACCTTTCGGATTCCTACTCAAATCCATCAGCAGAGACAAAAAACAGAAACGAATGGTTGTTGCACAAGGAGCTGCGATATTTATAGGATGCAGTAGCCATGCTACCGGATACCTATGACCATTCACGGCTCCCCCCTTCATCCGGGATAGTCGCGCTTGTTGTGATCATTGCCTGATAGCCGACATTTGAGTCGATAATTGCTGCAATTGCATCACGTGCGTTGGATGTTGGCGTGATGATTTCTCGACTATCTGACGCACCGGCCCCGGTTTTGGGAAAAGTGCTAACCTCTGCGCTACCCACATGGCATGGCGAAGTTTTAGCACGGAGTATGGAATGGGAAGATCGTTGCACTTGTTGATGGACTGGGGGCCAGTAAACCATGATTCCAGTAGCTCCAGGCTCACGCAGTTGTCACCTTTTGCTTGACCAGCCGAATGTGGTCATGGTATCGTTTCATGTTACATCCCTCTTTACTTCTATCCCCCAGGACCTGGCGATCGAGACAATTGAGGTGCTTCTACAAAGCAAATACGATGAAACGGAGAACCGTCTTGCACACACCCCAATCCTTCAGCTCCTGAAGCTCTGTCGCAGGACGTACTTCAAATTCAACGGGACAATCTACGAACAGGTGAAGGGCACACCAATGGGTTCGCCGATTTCGGGATTCATCGTCGAGGCGGTCCTGCAACGGTTAGAATCGCTCGTCTTCCAACACCACATACCGAAATTCTGGGTCCGGTATGTTGATGATACCTTCGTCATCATCGAACGGGATCAGGTGTTGACATTCCAAGAACATCTCAACGCCGTCTTCCCGGATATTCAATTTACGATGGAAAAGGAAGAGAACAACCAGCTGGCCTTCGTGGATGTCCTTGTATGCCGCAAGGATTGTTGTGGACTAAAAACCAAAGTGTTCAGGAAAGCGACAAATACGATGCATGTTCTGAACTTCAACAGTAACCACTGAATCAGTCACAAACGCTGTTGTGTAAGGACGCTCATTTGGCGTGTCGAAACGCACTGCAGTGAGCCGGAAGACAAAACTGCCGAACTACAATACCCCCGACAGGTCTTGAAAGACAATGTCTACTAGCGCAACTTCGTAGACCGATGCATACGCAAGAGGGACGAAAGACCTAACCGAACGAAATCTCGGTGAACACTTCCGTATGTCAAGAACGTTTCCGAAGATGTCGGCCTCCTTCTCGCACCACTTGGGGTTGGAGTTGCACACAGACCAGATGCAACCATCAGGCGTCTGGTCATGAAACCGAAAGACCCACTGCCACGGCTAGAAACGTCTGGAGTCGTTTATCGGATCTGGTGCAGTTGCGGACAAAGCAAGTACGTCGGAGAAACCGAAAGGCAGCTCCGAACGAGAATGGCCGAACACGCGGCAGCGGTGAACAGAAATGACGCCAGCTCTGAAGTTGCGGCTCATTCGACGAGATCCGGCCACACATTTAAATTCGATGAGGCCTAAATTCTTGCAAGAGGTGACAACTGCTTGAGCCTGGAGCTACTGGAATCATGCTTTACTGTCCCCCAGTCCATTAACAAGTGCAACGATCTTCCCATTCCATACTCCGTGCTGAAACTTCGCCTAGGCGGAGTAAAAAGCCATGCGGGAACCGCAGAGGTGAACACTTTTCCCAACACCGGGGTCGGTGCGTCAGATGGTCGAGCAATCATCACGCCAACATCCAACGCACGTGATGCAATTGCTGCAATTATCGACTCAAATGTCGTCTATCAAGCAATGATCACACCAAGCGCGACGATCCGGGATGAAGGGGGGGGCGTGAATTGTCATAGGTATGCGGTAGCATGGCTTCTGCATCCTATAAATACGCAGCCCCTTGTGCAACAACCACCCGTTTCTGTTTTTTTGTCTCTGATGATGCATTTGAGTAGGAATCCGAAACGTCAGGCTAATAAAGCTCTTTTTCCCGGCGATCGTGTCTGCTTCTTCAAGACTGCTACCTCAGATTCCTCTCTTCGCTTCTGTTGTCAATGAGACTTAATTCCTTTTTTATTACCTTGATCATTTTTTGCAAAATCGCAGCGTATGATAAATATTTGGCGAAAATATAGCTATGTTCAGTGTACTGTTGCTGACCGTCCTGTGTGTTGCTCTCTTCGTGAAGCCCTCTCCGCCGCCACTCAACGTACCACACGTCCAAATCCTACAAGTTTCTACTTTCTCCGGTTGTCTTGCTGAAAACGCAATGCACGAATCAGAAATTACGGTCATACCATTAACTAGCCACGAATTTTACGTATCATATGTGGATGTAACTTCTGCTGTCATTAAAATGCATTGCTTTGAAATGCTTTACGATACTTCGGCCGTCATGTTGGATGATGTCTACCGTGTGCTATGCTGTATGGTGAGATCTGGGTCGGTGACCCGCGTGTGCATTATGTTAAAGTGATAGTAGTCTTGGGACTGGACCGGATGTCAAGACAGAATCGAGAAGAGAGGAGGCGGGGGATGGCACAGGTGGATGATGACACGGTCGAGCTCGCACGTCGGCCTCACAATCAACACGCCCTTCTCCACACAGCAAATGATCAGGTTCCGACCAACAACAACAGGTTCTAAAACGACAACTATAACCGAAACGTGGCCAGAGCACGAAGAATGACTGGGCAGCAGTGCTCATCACCCGTGTACCTAGAGGATAGGTAAAAGCATCCCGTACAAACACACCCGTACAATGTTGCGCACCCGTACAAACACAATGCTACCAGGAAAGTAGCCTACGTTCTAGACAGGGCAGACAGCATACACCCTCTCCTTGATACATTCCTACATCAAAAGTCTGACCGGCCGTTTCATGCATAAACATACTCATCAAGATCTAATATTCCTAAGAAACCGTTTAACCAACCACAAAATCAATTCAGTTACGATCACTCCTGATTTAAGCCATTTTTGCCGGTCGTAGTAAGGCGTCATCGCGTCATCTCTGAAATTTGCGGACAGCTCATAATTTCTGTTGTTAACGTCCGTCGTCGTTAAAATGTCAATTGTCTTGATTTTGCTATTAAAATGCTACTTTTTTGTAGTGCGTGTTCTTACTCATGAAAAGCCATCCGACGTTCCAAAATACGTCTTCGTTTCGAAAAGATAACATGAAAGAGGTTTTTAAATAAATCACCGAACAGCATAATTAAACAATGATCCAATAACTTCGGAGTGTGGGCTTTCGAATGAATTTCTAATATTCCGCACAGAAAGCCATACTCTGTGCTATTGACTGCTAATGTAGCATGAGTTCTTCTTTCTGATTTTCGATGCCCTTAAAAATTCAATCATATTTAATGTAACACATGCATCACAAAATTCAGTTTTCCACTCAGTCGGCAAAAAATTTTCATTCACTTTTTAATGTATGCTCGAGAAAAGGGTAAAATTCGGATTGAAAATAGTTCCCCCTTACAACATCTTTAAATATGTTGCACGATAATAAATTTTAAAACACTGCTTAAGTGCTATTTTCGAAATAAAACTTATTTCGAAACCTTCTTTTAAACTTCATGAGATAACACGCCTGATATATATTTCTTCGGAAAAAAATTAGTTCTTTGGGAAAGGTAAATAATTTCAATTGCAAATGTTCTACTTATGTTCCCCAAGTCGTCCTGAGTCATGAAGTAAGTGTGCCGAGTACTTAGAGGAAAGTACAGAAATCTACTAATTACATTTCCGAACAGTTTAGCCAAGTCCTTGATAAACTTGCGAAAATGCGGAAAATCGAGTAAAATTCCCGATATGCTGAAAAGCCGATTTATACCACATATAACATATCGAATGGTAGAGGCGTTACACCAGTAGATTTTAAGGAATTCACTCGTCCCGTGGTGCCGTAGGGTTTTTTCTCTAGTCCATCGGGCATCATCACAACCATGCGGGATATTTAGGCAGAATAGCATTACAGAAAAAGATAATGGAGACCGGTGAGTGCACTACTACCATTGTATATATCCGACCGCAACCGATATAAGAACGACCCCCGACTCAGTATTTCTGGGTGTTGGAGTCATAACCAACAGGTCGCGTGATCGAGCCCAGTTGTTCCACGCTTCGGTGTAGCGTGTGACTGACTGACGACCGCCAATAAGCAGAAATGGTCACTTCAGTCTCCCATATCATTGTCCGTAATGTTATTCTGCCTAATGTATGCGCTGCTTTGTGGCTGCTGCTCGGACTCGAAAGGCAGCGCCAGTGGAAACTGGAAAATTGAGTCCCGTAACAAGAACGATTAGTGCTCTTTTATCATCATGCATAAACATGTATTTCGATTAATTGATAGTGACTGGTAATTGCATATTATGTTTTTGCTACTCAGTGCATGATTTTAGTTTTGATAAATGATTTTGCGCTCGGAGGTGGACGTTATAATTTTCTTGTAGATTTCCCCAATTAAAAGCTATTTATAATTCGAAATAGCTCGCATATACATTGCGCAGCATCTACGGACACTGTTTAAGCGCTTGGTTAATCATTATTTTATTTTGCCAGACTAAAGTTTAAAGCATGATATGCAATAGTTTTAAAACAACACATGTTTACGAACATAATTACTTCCTGAAACTCGACAGTAATCATCTCGCCAAATCATGAACGAAGCTTGGCATTTCATCGTATCGCCTCGTATCTATTTTAAACCGCTTTTCCATCGGCCGTATTAATATGTCTTCGTTTAAGCAGGTCATTATAGGTCAACGCCTCAGAAGATGATTATTCAGAACGATTGAAAATGTATGTTAACTAAGCTTGGCGGCATATAGGCTTTATTACATAGCGACACATTTTTATACAACTATGAAGCATTTTAGATGGAAA
>CACRXP010000331.1:570441-623599 GCA_902702965.1 Spirometra erinaceieuropaei | reverse complement strand
TATGCTCGTCTGATTCTAACATCAATAAAAGCAATTAAATGTGCTTGTCAAAATTTCGTTGTTTTGAAACTTTAATAACATTTGCTCTAGCACTTTTTGCATATTTTACGGAGACCCGACGCTCGGCCGTCAAACAAACAAACACGCTTCAGCAAACGATAGCATGATATAAATTGTTTACAACTGTCCGCAAAACAACAAAACTGCACCAATGTTGATTGATAGAATTTGATGCGGTTTCCTTTGTTGAAGAAGACCAGTGTCGCAAACATGTCATCAGGGTTTTCGAAATTCACTAGGATGGATTCACGGTTGGCTAGGAAGTCCGCCTTTGCAGCAACGGTATGAATGTATCTTATTGTATTTCACAGGAAGTTTAATTTGGACTCCTTCTAGAAGGGTTAGAAGCCGTCGCAGACATTCCGTTGTCACTGGTCATACCAAGAAGAAACTGTGGATTCTCTTAGAGATCAGCCCGCTTCTTCATTCAAGGGTCGTCTTTGGTAACTGCTAACACCCAGTCGGCCAAATAGACGCTTGATGTCTCGTCATTTCCTCGCATTCCGACACAGTGAACAACAACCGAACCCCCTAACGCCTCTAACATCGACGTACTGCCCCTTAAACTCATCCATCGTAAAAAAACCAGTTGCTCGCATTCTACACTGATAAACAATTCCCCGCTCCTTCTCCGCCACAAACACAGGGCACCCTAACTATTCCTCCCTCCCTCCTCCTACACCAAAGCGGCACCCACCCCTCTCACGCGTCAGCTGTCTGTTTGTCGTTGTGGGCCCCGTCACGCCAGATGCCCTAGTCTGCTAAACTCACTTCCTCCTCTGTGCATTTCGTACGACAACGGGTCGGCGTCATCGACTTGAAAATTTACGATTGCAAGCGAATTTTGCGGAAAGCCTTCTATTCTTCATTGTATCACCTCGGAATGCACACGGGGTCAGTTATCCGTAGTTTATATGTCTGACGGTCGCTCACAGACGGTATTACGTGATTCACTCGTCTACGCGAGCGACCGCTTCGGCTGTTCTTAAAGTGGACGTGATGAAGTAAGATAACCGTGACACGCTGTCTCCCTTAGAGTCGAGACCTGTGGTTATCTCTGTCTTCTGAGACAGTTTTTTCAAAGCTGACCGGGTATCCGTGTTGCCGGAAAAGCTTATGGAATCAGATAGGACCCTTGTCTCGGTTTTTTGCGCACACCCTTGAGTAGGACCACCGCTTTATCTGGGAGGGGACTGAGGCGATCGCCAGTGCCTACACCGTTTTGAGCCATGCATAAATGTCATAGATTATGCACCTATCCCACAAAGTGAAGTTCAACCGAATGCTTTAACACCTTCATACAATGTGGCGCCAAACTAAACGTGTTATCCACCCCCTCTCATGGACGTCCGTTTTGTCGGTGTAACCCTAATATTCCCCATACCCTCTTGTGCGATTTACTCTCACCACGTTATTCATTCCATCAGGCGACGGGTTTATGTAATTGACTCTAACATTTACGAGCACATCTCGAATCCTGAAGTTTCTTCCCATTTTATTATTTCATCTCGGAAAGTATTATATCCCCGTTATCTATAATGATGGCAGATGGGCACTTAACGAACAGGTTACAGACATGCCCGTTCAGTTGTGCCTTGCGGATCACAGTAAAACCCTCGCAGGCAGTCGCACAACGACTGGTACTGAACATAGTGGGATGGTACCGACACAGACAAGGCAGACCCGAGTGGCCATTTCTGGCTTATATGACGTAATCAGTCAGTTACACCTAACCCCGAAGTGTAGAAAACGGGACCACTGGGACATGAGCCCGTTGCTCTGCCGGCTTATTACGCGGGCGTTGAATTCGTGCACACAAGCACCTTAGAGATTTCCGTTCAGTAAGGATTTGATTTGCATTACGGACATCAGTGCAGTCGCATTTATTTGCAGTACCATGTTTGAAATAAATTTCGCCAAAAGTTAAGGAGCCTAGAAGAAAGAGAAATTCCGCGCTTATTAACGACTCCTTAACTTCAGGAGCAGTCAGTTGGGCATGCCATATTTGAAGTGAATAATCAACAATAACATCATAAAGTCTTCACTTAAATATTAATCAATGCTACAGATCATGTAACGTCTGAGCGGTAATCTTAAAAATCGCTCGCCTTCGAACGGAAAAATTGCGAATGGAATATAACGGATGTTGAAAGTGAACAAAATCGCATTGTAAATCAAGCACGGTTTACCGGAAGAATGTGGCTAATTAGACAGGTTTTCTGATTGCGCCATTTCATTCAGAATTAACGTACGTTTGCAAGCGTTTGTAAACAGAAATACATAACCTGAGATTAAAAACCGGCCACCGTTGTGAAAGAAAGTGCAGCATTTTAAATGCTTTTTGAACAGGTGTGTAAATGAAGCAATTTGCATGTTCACTGAGCAGAGAAGATGGTGAAAGTAGCTCTATCTTGGTTTAGGGGACGTTTAACTCATTAGCCAGAAGTAACACAAATTTGAAACCACCGTCCACACCGTCATTCTGCACTCTGGATTTGCAGTTGAGTGCTACATATCAGACGACAGTTTACATGAGAATTAAAAACAGGTCTTCGTCGATACCATTTAGAGCCCAGGGACAAGATCTCGAATGACCGGGGAACAATTGCTGTCTGTTTATCTGCGCATGTCTAGTAGTCCTCCTGGACACTCTTCTGTTATCCCATCATTACTGTCCCAATGCACACGTGTTGCAAATAATTATCACAAAAATGACAACTATTGGAAACATGTTCTTTTATTTACAAAAAACAACTGGATATTTCCACAGGCAGTGTGGTCAATACCAGCATCTCATCCAAACCTCAACAACCATGGTACAATTCTGAATTAAGTGAAGTAAACGGCGATGTGCTAAAACAAGCCATTTCGCTATCGGTGTTAACTTGGGAAGGAGACAAGGTGGCCATTATTGTGCCCTACAGGAATGGAAATGAACATCTGTTCCAGTTTCTAACTCGTATGCTGCCATTGCTCAGCAAACAGAGGAAGCAATATGTCCTAATTCACACAGAGCAGACCGGCAATCAATCATTCAATCGGGCCAAGCTGTTCAACATCGCTGTCAAGGAGATACGAAAAAGCGCTCCCGGTGACCGATTGCATGGAATAGACTGCTTCATCTTCCACGATGTCGACAAGGTGCCAACATCACCATCCACTGCCTCCGAGTGTGGCCAAAACTTTAGGCAACAGGCGACAGCATTTCCATCTAAAAAGTCAAATTAGATGTTAAGAGATTTATGGAGAAGACGATTCAAGAGTTCCGTAATTGCGTTGGTATTCACTTGACTGATGGCACTTTCCCAAATCAATAAGCGACTGCTGTCTATCGCGAAATGAATTATTAAAAAAAACAAATTCACCGGCACTGGCTGGGGATGTAAACTATCATTCGTCCTAACAATTATTACATTAAATGCTGACTGGTAAATTCTAGCTGGTCGCGTTGTGAAATATTGGCCCAGTACAACAAATTGAATTATATGTACGAGAGAAGGGGCTGACAGAAATAAAAACTCTCCAAACAACAAAGTAATAGACTTTTTAATGAAATCGATGCAAACCATCCGCGAGACATGAACCCTGATGTAAAATCCTTATATCAACGGATGAAATTACCTCCGGCTGGATAAACTATGAAATAAACCAAACACGCTACGAGCTTTTTGGTAGAATTTTCTATGATCTACTTGAGTGAATTTTCATGTCTCTATGATTCATGCATATTTCCCGATTTGCCAAATAATCTTGTGAGTAGATTCTGTGGTCTGGATGCATTTACATACAACTTCGATCTTTTAAATGAAGTGCAGAGGGGACAATGACATCCTAACTTGATGCTTTTATGGACAAATGCTTTATAGTTTGTTTTCCGGACGAAATATAAAATATCGATAAAAACTGCATTTTTTACTATTAGAAAGTTGCCATATTAGAAGATGCCTTCTAAGCTAAGTAGGAAAATATCAAACTGCTCATTGATCATTGTCGACAAATAATTGTAGACAATGCGTTTTGCCCTAACCTCTAACTTTATATCTTAACGGCGCAAATGAATTAAATTTACTAACTTCTGAAACCATATATAACATATCCGGCGCATTTAATCAGAGATAACAACACCCCAACAGGGGTCAGAAGGGTAAGGATGACTGGACAGACATGCACACTACCAGTGTACTTAGCGACAGCGAAAGCGCATCAACCGGCAGGAACTAGGTGTCAGGGAACTGCCAGAGCATACCAGACTGCCATGATCTCTTGTCCAGACGATTGCTATCTGAATTATGCAATTTTAGAGGGACGCCCTCTGCAGTGCAGCAGTCGCTTTATACTATTTAAGATACTATCACACTTAAACAGTAAGGATAGCAAAACTAGCATTTTGGTAGTGAGTGCTCCGTCAATTTTAGCTACAGAGAGTCTCTGCACTTGCAAATGAAGCGCGCAGAATACCACGAGTTAGCAGTTTTTCTTTAAGGCACGCCTGTTCTGCATTTCGTATCTCAATAAAGCACGTATTCATAGCTCTTTGGAAGCGAGTGTGTACCGAGGTCCGTTGTCATTGTATGAGTGCAAATCTTAACAAACGAATTATTGCATTTGCAATTATTCGCGTGGAAAAGAGAACGTCTTATGTACCTATTCTGTGGTCTAAACACAAGAACGTCCACGAAGAACAGTTGGTTGTTTTGTTGTTTATCAATTGTAAATTTGAGCTTTGAATGTAGTGTATTCATAATAGTCGGCAATTCCTTAGCTTAGTTAATGTCGTGAACAATGGCAAATGTATTATCTACGTATGCTTTTAGAGTGGCATTATATTCAATTTTCAGAACTCGTTTTTCACTAGATGATGCACAAATATATCATTAAATGCTATTGTAAGGGCATACTTGAGTTGTTTCGTAATACCAATTTGCTTGAAGAATAATCCTATGGTATTTTGTACGCGTCCAAATTCTGGCTTTTAAATCCTCTTCCATTCCACATCCCAGAAAGCCTACAATCAATAAAAATGACAACATAATTAGCATGTATTTTATACGTCCATATATATCTAAATATACTCCTTATATAACATGCAAATATTTGACGTATTAGCATACCACCGTTCATTAATTTTAAAGGTAATACTTGAGGAGATAATATTTGGTGTTTTATAAAAGCGTCTGATGATGAGACTTATTTCCTTAATGCCCCGACAAAGTGTACAACATAATCCGCATCGACGACCCAATTTCTATGCACACTACATAGTGTATTTTAAAAGACACGGAATATGATAGGATTTTTCTAACACAGGAAGTATACGCCTTGCAGACTGAAATGGTTAAACGCTAATGCAACGGCGAATCTGGCTTAAAAAATTCGCGAACTTAAAAGAAATTTAAAACGTATTATTTATATTGATGAGTATAAAATGCAGAGAATACGTGGTTTGTTACCTATTGAGTAGAAAGGATCATATTTTTATGCATATTATCTACAACATATATTCATGTTCATAAGGCCATCAAGAAGAAATGTAACAAACTCACACCAAGTGCGAAAGTTACAGGAAGGTGAAAATAAATGAATGGAGATGTCGAAGATTCCGTAATATCTTCGAAGTATGTCGCATGATGGTCAGTATTATACAGCTGCCTAGGAGGTTCACGTTAATCTAAAGCACATTTCAGAATTTCGGCTAACATTCCTTGAGCTCGACCGTTCTGTGTTTGTCCTCTTTGCTGTGTCTAACTCGAAGAAAGGACATGCGCTTTTATATATGTCCCTTCATGCTGACCTTGTTTGATTTAGCGCATCATGCCTCTCAACTATTTTTTTTATTCGCTTCGATTTTGATTTCTTTTCCGCGAACGCTAACGAACAACCGGCCAAATAACGCAAATGTTTGCAGCCTTCCCCTGGCTAATGCAGCTTCCTACATTCAGCTTTTTATGCCAAGTCAACCTAGTATACAGTGCGTGGTCGGTCTAATGACATGACGGCCGAATTTCTGAAATGCGTATTTGACTAGGAGTGATTAATGAAGTGAACTTGTAAAATTCATTTTCATGTTGCATAATACCATAATACTTTAGACTTGGCAGGATGTCTACTTTTGAATGGTCGTCTTTCTATCCTCCTATAAAGACCGCACTTGAAAAAAAATTACTACATCTATAGCGTGGTCGTTTAAGTCAAATATGTTTTATAGGAAACATGGTAGTAAATCATATTGTCTTTACATTTTGTTTTCTACAAAGTATATAGTTAAACTTCTAAACGTTTTCCGATTCCCGAATAATTTAAGCCTTATTATACGTTAGGCTGGTGTTTAGCGATTCAGCCTACAAACTTCATGCGCCCCGAGAAAAGACAATAATATGGTTCTCTATCTCTTTTAGAAGAAACTGTTAAGACTTCATAAAATTTTTGCAATGGATACGGGCTGAGTTCTGCATTTCATGAGAAACGTTGTTAAACAGGCACTTGAGACACTGAATATATATATATATATATATATCGCACGGTCTTTAAAAACCCATCACTAAAACTTTTTTAAAATTTAAAGACAATGCTTTTAGAGTACAGCATATTAAAACAATGTTTTTGTTTACAGAACAAGTACGGTTTCTCCGCGAGTTCAGTAAGAAGTGCATTCAAATGCAGACAGTCTACCACGTCCGAAATATCATAAGATTATATAACTTGAGAATTAATATGACAACGACACCTAATTAATCCGTCCAAGTCGAAAACGCATTCCCGAATTTCAGCCAGTATTTTATGAGATCGGTCACGCACTGTAGTTGCAATATCCCAGGCTTTATGTGCAGATTCTTAGCGCTAGTTAGGCGTTCATGGTTGGCCTTTTAGGTGTCACAACAAAGCAATTCAGTTTTTTCTGCATACATGTTTCTGTCATGATGTCACCTGACTAGTCGTTGTTGACAACGATAGTGAATATTTTCTTGGCTGCTTCCGTTCGGCTGATATTGGAACTTAAACTAGTATCTGTTTTTTTGAATATGACATCTCATGCACCCTATGTTGAAAATGAAATCGGCTCTGGATTATAAATCGCACAGGGGGCGTACAATTACACGTAACTATAAATGACTGAAAGCAATTTGGACTTCAAACATATACGAAAAGATGAAGGTAATGCCAGCGGCAATTCGACTCGGAGATTTTCACTAACGTCTACCAAGCTACCTAAGTCGAATAAGTAGCCACTTGTCTATCCGTTAAAACGCGCGAAATAAACGCCGTGCACGTACTAATAAGATTATCACCCAGAGTTTTTTTATTCACACATGTGTGCAGAGAGTGAAGAAAGAGGGTTGCATGGGTGGCTGCATGTATTGCAATAATTGCATTTGCGGGGTAGTGCCTATTTAAATGCATGGGACCTTTTCTGAAGTGGCGGTTACTCTTTCGGTCACATTGCATGGCGACTGATTGCGGGTTCTGTTCAAATCGTTTTGGTCTGAAAAGGCGGCTAGCGGTTGCCGATATGTCTGTAACATACAAGACGGCCCGTTAAACTAGCGACAAAGTTGCGTTTAGTAATTATTCTCCTTCATTGAGTGTTCAGTATAACGAAGATGTGATTCTCTAATGATTGCCTAAATGGATGCAGATTTTTATTCATGGTTTCTATAAAATATATTAGAATTTGCAAAACCATCGAAAATCAATAAGCAAAATGCATGCTACTTAAGAAGTCCTCTTTAAACCGAACACGCTTTCTACAGTGGATTAAAAATAAGTGCATTTTAAAGTCCGAAATGTTATAAGAGTATGCCATATGAAAATCAGTATCACAACAGCGACAAAGTAGTCCTTCCTAATCGAAAACGCATTTCAGAATTCCAGCCAATATTTCCTGAGATAGGTCACGAACTGTAAGTCGCCCAAAAATTTCCCATCAGTTTCTGTCATCAGTTTTCATGAGATAGGCCACTTATTATACATAAGACTCGGCGGGCACTCTGTGCGAGTTTGATATTTTACAAAATGACTTTAAGCATTTAAGCAATTTTTGTCTTTATAAAAACTTAACAATGTCGTCCATGAGCACCCCAATCAGACATTTTTGGAAGTAATAACAACAAACCAGGCCAGCAATTGAATGTATGGAAAATTTCTACCCACAAGTAGTGCGTCCTCTAAAATGTTTTTTTCTTAGTCAAAATAATATTGTGTTTTAGTAATGACATGCATCTTAAATTTATTTAAAAGTCGATAAGCCGTATCAAAAGGGTCTAGTCGGTGTTTCCATGTTGCCTGCAAAAATCGTTGCATTTAAAAGAGTATCGTTTGGTGGCATTGTGGCGCACAGTTAATATTTGTAATTTGCGTGGTTTTGATCAGGATGCAACATATTACTAAATGTTTTTCAGGCTTCCTAAACACTAACACACACAAAGTAATAAACATTTTACGTTTTCATACTGTAGAGATATGTTTAAATGGAGACGTCAAAACATTTTGATATCAATGCTTTCGTCAGATTTCATAGATTTCCCTTCGATTTTAAATGTCGTTAACCGGGTATGCAATTATACAATCTTTCGAAGACATTTACAATGGAACGGTGTACATATGATCGTTATCTGCCTCTAAAAATGCATTTAGTTGGCAGTATACGGTGTCTGTTTTAGTAAGATTTGTGTCACAACAGCGCTTAATTTTGAGAACCTGAGAAGTAAGGCATATTTCAAAGCCAAAATGCAAACCATTGTGCTGGTATAAGCAATAATGGCCAATTGTTACCTTCAAGGCAAAATGCAAAACTGTTCTTTAGGCCGACAAATTGGTTTTCTTCATCTGGCTGGGTAAATGCTTTTCCCACCTGACAGTTGTCAATACCGAAGCAGATAAGGATTGTGTGAATACCTGCGTTTTTCATTTTAAAAGAATGAAAAAAGTAACGTAAATAGTGGCAAAATAAGAGGAGGAATAATGAACTGTATTGTAATAAAAATGGCAACCTACACCTTCGCCAGTCATCACATTGGAAATCGCAATTATTGAAGGCATCTAAAGTCCCGCCTTCCCCGTTTATTTCGGTGCAGTCGTCCATATCTTCCGAAAAGAGTGCGAGAGCGTCCTCGTCATTATGGTGGACTAAAAAACAGCAATGCAGTGCACGAGATTCATGCTTCTTTATGCAGATTAAGACTTATTCCAACTCAGAAAAGGCACCTACATTGCTACCGAGTGAACGCCTTTTAATAAAAAGCCATTTTAAATCAGAGTATATTCCTGTAATATTAACAAGTCCTCTTTGCTCTGTTATATGAACAAGTAGGCAACTTTTTAAATAGATTTGACCAAAAAGACTGAGTGCAACATGGAAAATCCATCTTTCGCCACAAAATGCCACATTCGAACACGCATAATCTGTCGAATTTCGGTTTTATCAGAAATTATCTACGAAGTTGGAGTAGATTTGTTTATTCAAGGTTTATTGTTTATGATGTTTTGGACCAAAGTCGATCATCCACAGCGGATAACCGCTTAAAGTTCATTAACAGTTGACAGACAGGTAGTAGTATACTTTAAGGTAAGGTGATACGATACTAACAGCAAAAGTCCTTGCCAAAAGTTCAGTACATGTGTTGTTAGTATAGGATCACGTTGCCCAAAGAATACTACTATCTACCTGTCGACAGTTAACGAATATTACATGGTTACCAGGTGTAACTGATGGACTTTGGCCCAAATAACCATACACAAAATTCTCGGTCTGAGCATATGGACCCTGAATAAACTGATCTACTCCAGCTGCCTGGACAATTTCAGAGGAAATCAAAAAGCAACAATTTCTAAATTTGAGTATCTACCAGATAGCAGAAAGGGAATGCTGGGGAACCCACTGACGAACCAAACCCCTCGCAGCTGCGCCATCCAGCGGCAGAATATCGGCGAAACACGTATGTATGGGCACTTTGTCAGTACCTGTGCTATTAGTATTGTATCAACTTACACTAAAATACCCAGAATCTGTGTGTCAAAAGAAGTCTTGAATTCGTCTCGTGCGCAACGGTCGTAGGATTTGCAATTTATGCTACTGCCTTCACACCGGTACACGGTCAAGTTCTCGTTTTTTCCCCAAAAAAGAAGTGACGACAATGAGACCCACGCCGTCCATAATGTAGAAAACTTTTCAGTTATATCATTCTGCTTGTAAAAGATTGATGGCAAACATAAAAACGTCTACTTGAGGAAGATGAACCCACATAGCGAAGATACTAATCATGTTGCCCTCAGTTAAATGAACAAACAAACAATTATGGAACTGTGATATTAACTTTACCACAAATATCTTACCATTTTGTTTCCCTTTTCAGATCAAAATGCGGTCATCAGTTGCCTTACGTTTTGGCCACACTCGGAGGCAGTGGAAGGTGATGTTGGCACCTTGTCGACATCGTGGAAGATGAAACAATCCATACCATGCATTTGGTCACCGGGAGGGCTTTTTCGAAACTCCTTGACGGCGATGTTGAACAGCTTTTTTCGATTGAATGATTGATTACTGGCCTGTTCTGTGAATATTATGACACAGTGCCTTCTCTGCTTGGCGAGGAAGAGCAGCATACGAGTGAGAAATCGGAGCAGAAGCTCAGTTTCGTTCCTCTATGGCACAATAATGGCCACCTTCTCTCCTTCCAAATTTGACACCGATAACGAAATTTCTTGTCTCAGCACATCGTCGTTTACTTCACTTAATTCAGAATTGTACGATGGTTGTTGAGGTTTGGATGAGATGCTGGTATTGACCACACTGCCTGTGGAACAATCCACTGTTTTTGTAAATAAAATGACATGCTTCCAAAGGTTGGCAATTTTGTGACAATTATTTGCCCCAAGCGTGCATTTGAACAGTAATGATGAAATAACAGATGGGTGGCCTGGACGATTACCACAGATGTACAGATAAACGAACGGCGGCTGTTACCCTGGTTATTATGTAGCTTGCCATTGCGCTCTAATAACGGTCGTCAGAAACCTGCTTTTATTTCCGAAGCAACCTGAGGTCTGAAATGTTGCACTCAACTACAAATCCAGGGTACAGAATGACGGAGAGGACGGTGTTTGCACATTTGCGATACTACTGGTTAATGAGTTGAACGCCCCCTGAACCAAGATAGAGCTACGTTCACAGTCTTATCAGCTCAGTGAGCATGCAAATTGCTCCATTTACACAGCGGTTTGAAAAAACATTTAAATGCTTCGCTTTCTTTCACAACGGCGTTCAGATTTTTATCTCAGGTTATTTATTTCGTTTTTAAACGTACGATAATTCTGAATGAAATGGCGCTATCAGAAAATCTTGCCTAATAGTATCATTCATTCGGTAAAAACGTGGTTGATTAACAATGCAATTTTTTGCCCTTTCAGCCTTCTTTATTTTCCATTCTTAGACTTTCGGTTTGAAGCCGAGTGATTTTTAAGTTCTCCGCTCAGACTGTACGTGCTCTGTACCACTGATTGATATATAAGAGAACTTGTATGATGTTAGATATAATTCACTTCAAATTTTTAATGCCCAAATGACTGCTCCTTATATAAAGAGGTCGGTAATAAGCGTGGTATTACTATTGCTTCTAGGGTGTCTAACGTATTTATTTAAAACAGGGTGATGCAACTAAATCCGACTGCTCTGATGTCCGTAATGCAAATAATATCCTAAGTGAACTGAAAACCCTAAAGTGCCGTTGTGCACGAATGCATAGCCCGCTTAATAAGCCGGCAGAGCAACGAGTTCATGTCCGAGTGGTTAGAGGCGTGCACTTCTAACTAACGGGTTGCGATCTCAAGCCTTCGATTTTCTCCACTTCGGGGTTTGGTATAACTGACTGATGACGGCTTATAAGCCATAAATGGCCATTCGGGTCAGCCTTGTCTTTGTCGGTACTATCCCATTACTTACAGTACTAGTTGTTGTGCGACTGCCTGCGAGGGTTTTATTTTGAGCACGTTATATAACCTGTTCTGTAACCTGATCGATGAATGCCCCTCTGTCATTATATAGATAACGGAGGTATTAAACATTCCGAGTTGAAATAATAAAATGGAAATACACTTCGGAATTTCGAGATGTGCTCGTAAATCTTAGAGTCGGTTACATCAACCCGTCGCCAGATGAAATGTATAGCATGGTGAGCGTAAATCGCACAAGAGTGTAGGTGGACAATTAGGGTTACACCGACGTAACGGAGGTCGATGAGAGGGGGTGGATAACGCGATTAGCTTGGCGCCACATTGTTGGGAGGTTTTGAGGCATTCAGTTAAACTTCACTCTGTGGTATAGGTGCAGAATCTATGACATTATACATGGCTAAAAACAGTGTAGGCAGTGGAGATCGGCTCAGTCCCCTTCCAGATGAAGCGGAGGGAACCGAGACAAGGGTCCTATCTGTTTCCATACGATTTTCCGGCAACTCGGATATTCGGTCAACAAGGCTGACTACGTCAACAAGACAAACGAAATCTTCGATGACAGGGAAGCCAATGCACCATTCGTTGTAGACCCGGCAAAAAGGCGGGCCGGGGATATTAAGAAGAAAGCGAATGAGCTTGAGGGATGGAAGCCCGTAAGCCTCAATGACAGCAGACATGTGGGCCTTATTGACCTCAGAATCGCACGTACGTACAGTCTACGAAAACTGCACAGGCAGGGACGCCGCTGACCGTCAGAGCGCCGCTTATTGGATCCCCTACTTACAACCTTGCCGAATGGTTATACATAAACTTAAAACAACTCACTTATGGATTGCAATGCGGCATCACTAATTCACAGAGTTCCGTATAAATGATTGAAACCCTTGAAGTAAGTTCTGAAGAATGCATCCTAACGTGCGTTCTTGTTTCCCTGTTTTTTTTCAATTCTGCATGACCTGACAATTGACAGCGTAGCCTAATGCCTAAAGGAAGTTTTCATTGGCACACCAACGCAGCATGTTCTAGATATGTTTCAGCGGGAACACACTATCCAATTCACGCACATATTTATGTGTAATGATAGAATGGCATCACGCGTTCGTGTTACGTGACTCACTTGTCCTGTTGTATCTTGCGGTTCTCAGTCGAGTCCCAAGAGCAGCCACACAGCGGCGCGTACAATGAGCAGAATAAGATTAACAACACTATGAGAAACTGAAATGTTCATTTCTGCTTATTGGCTGCGGTAAGTCAGTCATACGCAACCCCGAAGCGTGAAACAGCTGGGCTAGATCCCGCGACCTGTTGGTTATGACTTCAACACCCAGAAATACTGAGTCGGGGGTCGTTCTTCTATCGGTTGCGGTCGGATATATACAATGGTAGGAGTGCACTCACCGGTCTCCATTATCTATTTCAGCAAAGCTATTCTGCCTAAATATCCCGCATGGTTGTGAAAATGCCCGTTGGACTCGAAAAAAAAACCTAAGGCACAGCGGGATGAGTGAATTTACTCGATTTCCCACACCTACGGAGGTCTACAAACAACTTCACTAACATGTTCGAAAAAGTAAATAGTAGATTTCTGTACTTTCCTCAATGTACTGGGAACACTTACTTCACGCTTCAGGACGGCTTGGGGTACAAAAGTAGAAAATTTACAATTAAACTTGTTTAACTTTCAAAAGAACTTTTTTTTCCGAAGATATATATGTCAAGCTTGTTAACTCGCGAAGTTAAAAAGAAAGTCTCAAAATGAATTTTCATTTCGAAAATATCACTTAAGCGGTGTTTTCAAATTTATCACCGTACATCATTTTTAAAGATGTTGTAAGGAGGAACTCTTTGAAATCCGAATTTTAACCATTTCTCGAGCACACATTAAAAATTGAATGGAATTTTTTTACCGACTTAATGGAAAACTCAATTTCCTGATGCATGTTTTACATAAAATATGATTGAATTTTTTAGGGCATCGAAAATCAGTAAGAATAATTCATGCAAAATAAGTAGTCATTTGTAGCAAGAATGCCTTTGCGTGCGGCCTATTATAAGTTCTTTCGAAATCCCGCATTCCGAAGTCATTGGATCATTGTTTAATTATGCTGTTCGGTGATTAATTCAAAAACCTCATTCATGTTATCTTTTCGAAACGAATACGTAGTTGGACATCGGATTGCTTTTCATGAGTAAGAACACGTACTGCACAAAGTAGCAATTTAATAGCACAAAGAAGGCAATTGACATTTAAATGACGACGGATTTTTACAATAGATATTATGAACTGTCCGCAAATTTCAGAGATGACGCGATGAAGCCTTACTACGACCGGCAAAAATGACTTAAATCAGGAGTGATCGTAAGTAAATTGATGTTGTGGTTGGATAAACGTTTGCATAGGAATATTATATCTTGATCAGTATGTTTATGCATGAAACGGCCGTTCAGACTTTTGCTGTATGAATGTATCAAGGAGAGGGTGTATGCAGTCTGCCCTTTCAAGAACGTAGGCCACACTCCTGGTAGTGTTGTGTTAGTAAGTTTGCGGAATATTTCGCTCAAATTCTCTGAAAGCGTGTGCTGTGCCAGCATCAGCAGACCATGGCGCTCTCAGTCTGCGAAGCGCTGGCGGTTTCCTGACTCCTGGTTTTCCTTCCCGTAGATGTGTTTACGTTTCCTCTAGGTATACGGGTGATGAGCATTGCTGCCCAGTCATCCTTTCTGCTCTGGCCACACTGTTGAGTTATCGTTGTTGCAATATAACTTGTTGTTTTTTTTTGGTCGGAACCTGGACATTTGCTGTGTGCACAAGGGCGTGTGGATTGGGAGTCCGACGTGCGGGCTCGACCGTGCCATAATCCACCTGCGCCATCCCCCGCCTCCGCTCTTCTCGCTTCTGTCTTGACATCGGTTCCAGTCCCAAGACTACTATCACTTTAACCTAATGCACTCACGAGTCACGACCAAGATCTCACCATACAGCATAGCACACGGCAGACATCATCCAACATGACGGTCGAAGTATCGTACAGCATTTCAAGGCAATACATTTTAATGACGTATAATTAGTGGCTGGTTAATGGTATGACCGTAGTTTCTAATCCCTGCATTGCATTTTCAGCAAGACAATCGGATATAGGGGACCCCGTAGATCTTGGACGTGCCGTACGTTGAGTGACGGCGGAGAGGTTTTACAACGACAGCAAAACACAGGACGGGCAGCAAGAACATACGGAACGTAGCTACATTTCTGCCGAAATTATTATCATACGTTGCCATTTGGCAAATGTCATCACGGTAATTAAAAAACGAACGAGATTAAATTTTTCTTAAATAGCGAACATTGAGCATAGCTTCGATGGTAAAGATACATTTAGTCGGGAAACGGAAGGAAATTGCAAAACAATGGAAACGGTGAATACTATGTGATTTTTACAATCAGGCTGAATTTCGGGATATATTTTTGGAGTTGTCATCTACTTGAGATGAATACACCCTATCGTTTCTGAACATGATTCGCTTTTAAAAGCCTCCGGGTCCGTTTATTTTTATTCTAGGTAGAAGGATGATGAGCATTGCTGTCCAGTCATCCTTCCTGCTCTGGTCCCTCTGTTGGGTTATTGTCGTCGTTTGAGAACCTGTTGTTATTTTTGGTCGGAACCTGAACATTTGCTGTGTTCACAAGGGCGTGTGGATTGGGAGTCCGACGTGCGGGCTCGACCGTGCCATCATCCACCTGCGCCATCCCCCGCCTCCGCTCTTCTCGCTTCTGTCTTGACATCAGTTCCAGTCCCAAGACTACTATTACTTTAACCTAATGCGCACGCGGATCACCGAACCAGATCTCACCATACAGCATAGCACACGGTAGACATCATCCAACTTGACGGTCGAATTGTTGTAACGCAATTCAAGACCATACATTTTATCGATAGCAAAAGTGACATCCACATATGAGACGTATAATTCGTGGCTAGTTAATGTTATGACCGTAAGTTCTGATTACTGCATTGCATTTTCAGAAAGACAATCGGAGATAGAGGACCCTCGTACGTCTTGGACGTGCCGTACGTAGAGTGGCGGAGGAGAGGGTTTTACAACGACAGCAACACACAGGACGGGGAGTAAGAAGACACAGAACATGGCTACATTTCTGCCGAAATTATTACCATACACTGCCATTTGGCAAATGTCATCACGTTAGTTAAATAAAGAAACAAGTTTCAACTTTCACAAATAACGAACCCGGAGCATAGCTTCGCAAATTAGATTACATTTGGTGAGGGAACCGAAGGAAATTACAAAACAACGGAAACGGTGAACAATACGTGATGTTTAGACTCACGCTGAATTTTCGGGATATATTTTTGGAGTTGTCATCTACTTGAGATTACTACACCCTATCGTTCTGAACATGATTCACTTTTAAAATTATCCAGGTTCGTTTTAGCCATTGGAATTGATCTTATCGAAAGAAACTCGTCTTTTCTCAGAAAGAGATCTAATATGGAACAACGAAATGGGGAAGTCAAGCAGAATAATTCTGCATCGCAAATCGTTGTCGACATAGTTGGCTATTTTAACAGTTAACAAGTCCCAATGTCCTTAACGGTCGTAGGTTGAGGTTCAGTGACGTTGCCAGTAGGTGTTCTTAGATGACTGAGTGTCGTACAGTAGACGGTCCTTACGCACTAAGTCAAATCTACCGTCATTTTGCATGTGCTTATCAATTAAGTATTGTTTTTTTACTCTCCAATCAGTGGGTATATCTTCAGATATCCTCTTATTATTGCCGTTTCTTCCTAATAGATGTAAGTTGGTGAGTTTAGTGCATTCACATCATCCCTTTCACATTTCGACCACTGTGACCGGCTATGTACGACATGTGCTACAAAGTGAGGTAAGGTTGACACGGTGACATGTGAATGAGCCAGTTTATAGTGAGAGTTGAATTGCGTTGCAGATCTTGACAGATCTGCAGATCCACAATCTGAGCAATATGAAAGGCTCACCGGATCAGTTGAGTTCAGTGGATGATGTCTCGGTGGGCTTGGTCGGCTCTCCCTTTTTAAAGGGATTTGTGCAAAATGTCGACTAACATTTTTAGTATACAGCCCAATCCGTTAAACATAGCCCGACCTTTTTTTAGTAATTTGCTGTCCTTGCCTTCTTGCCGTTGTCTGTTAAGGTAGGCGGCCCCAGCCTTGTGTGTCTTAAGCAGAATGCTAGTCTATTGTATTTGTACATCTCTTTGAGCGAATTGCTCGGCGGAACGTATTTACCTGGCATGATTAAGCTGTCTATGCAGATCTCGACAGATCTGCAGATCCACAATCTGAGCAATATAAAGGGCTCACTGGATCAGTTGAATTGAGTTGATGATGTTTCGGTGTGTTTGGCCAGCTCTCGATTTTTATAGGGTTTTGTGCAAAATGTCGATAAAATTTACAGTAAACGGCCGAATCTGTTGACCTTAGCCTGATGGTTTTTTTATTATTTCGCCGCCTTTTTCTTCTGGTCGTTGTCTGTTAAAGTAGGCGGCCATCGCCTTGTGTCTATTGCATCTGTACACCTCCTTGAGCGAATCAGTCGGCGGAACGTGCTTATCTGGCTTGATTAAGCTGTCTATGGCCGCCTTGTTTTGGTCCTGATGAATGTACTGACGTAGGACTCTATGGGCAGCAGGAAGGTTCGAATACGTTTTGATGGATGTGGCATCTAAATGACAAATATCAATTGCTAGACCGTTACAGATTGAGGTGCCCTAGAAGTATAGATTTTGTGCTGTGGAGGGATAGTGAATTAAAAGTGCGATGAGTGCCAGCGTGACATATCGGATGATCGTACCTTCGTCAGAAGACGGAGGCCGATCCTACAATTGGAGTCACGAAGCCCCTGCTCAAGAGACAGAAGCAATACGGCGTTCTTTGGCAGCAATTTCAAATGAAGACTTTTCGAGGACTGAATGCGTAAAACAGATGGTCTGCACCTGAGATTGGGTGTAGCAGGCGGATAACGCAAATATGCACTATTGCACTCTAAGAACCTTCTGTGCTAAATTAGGATTAAACCTCTCCTGCGACCACAGCATATAGCGTGCCCGTGTGTGTGATGCGCACGTATTTCTACATCGCTCTGTTCGATTTCATATGCTAAGCACTTTTAACCCCCGTCAAACCCACGAACTGTCTTGTGTATTAATTTGAATGAAGAGATATCATCTGTTTCGTAGTTCAGGTGCAGGCTTCAATGCGGCTTGTGAATGCGGCTGTGTGATGGTTTTGCCAGTTGGCTGCTGGTGCATTTTCGTGTATGTTAATATAAAAGTATAAAGCAGTTTGTTTGACATATCCACAACATGTTCACCTATCTGAATGCCTAGTGGGTAAGGTACTGCGTTCAGCCACTCAAATTACAATTGCGCATTCCAAATTGCTATTCCTTATTAAACTGTTGCTTAACATCGTCGCGCGTGCATTCTCCAGTCCCATCTCTAAAAACACATATTACCACTAGTCCCGTATTAGAGGTGGCCGTGTTTGTTTCCTCAGTTTTGACTACATAAGCATATCTGAACCATGCGGCCTTAACCAGAATATTCAACACATCATTTACATCCACTTATGCAATAATGCATAGAATGCGTGGCTTTCTATACACGGTGAATATACAAAGGATAGTTTGGAATGCAAGAGTAAATGCAGATCGGTGTCCACAAAAATTCTGAAATTAAAAAATAGGTTTTTAAATCAATTTATACCCCTCCATTTAGCATAAAATGTGAGGAAAACACAATGGGCAGAATAGTATTACCGACAAAGACAAGGGAGACTGGAATGGCCATTTCTGGCTTATTAGCCGTCGTCAGCCAGCCATACCCAAGCCCGAAGTGTGGAACACCCGAGCCTTGAACTCGCGACCTGTTGGTTTAGAAGTTAACGCCTCTACTCACCGGGCCACGAGCCCGTTGCCCTGTCGGTTTTCGATCGGGAATATACAATGTTAGGGGGCGCTCACCGATCGTTCATACGGAACTCACTCGTTCCGTTGTGCCTTAAGGGCTCTCTCTCGAGCCCAACCAGCAGCCGCACAGCGGCGCATGATATATAGGCAGAATAGTAAAACACAATGTTCTGCTAAATGGGTTCCGGGAACTTGTGATTGTTTTGAGAAAGATAACTTAAAAAGGCTGTCTCTTGTTACGTTGCTGCCGTCAACGCTAATGCTGGGCAGTCGAGCGAAAAACCATTCAGTTTTCAAATCAAAATCAAAAAAATTATGCTTCTACTAAGCTTTATGCGAGTCAAAAGCTATAATCCTGAATACGTTAAGGGATGTTTGATGTATCTAACTTGGATTTCATAAAGATGATCGTCCTAAGATCAATTGAATATTTCGAAAATTTGACCATATGACGAACGTCCCCTACAACAAAGAGTGAATTTTTAAGTCCATTTGCGGATTATCAGATTCCAACAAAAACATTGAGGCACTCCAAATATTATACGCTTTTTATTTGGCTGTTAAATCTTATTTGACAAGGATAGTTTTTACTTAAATAAGTCACAATTATGTGCATTGTAGTGTGACATAATGGTACACAACAAAGGACTGTTTCTGATAGATCATAAACGTAGTCTTCTTTCTGACAAGCAAAGTCTAGACTCGGATACCGTTCCAACAAGAACACAACTGGCCATGCATCCGAGGTAGGCGCGAATCTAAGGAGTTGAAATACTGGAAAGTCTACATATGCGGGCAATCAAAACCGGACCAGTTGAAACCTCGCAAACAGACAAAGACATGAGCCTCAAATACACGTGGGTGTGAAGTCAGTGTCTTGGACTAAAGAGCTGTTCTCTTTTATCCTGTTTCTCTATAAATGGATCCAAAATCTGATTTCATATAAGAGAGAAAAGTGTTTTGTGGATTGCAAGCCGCATGCGCACTTAAGTGTTTTTAGATTTTCCGGACTCTTTTTTGTTTGGTCGCACGTTGATGCCTTACATGGCTGGGTACAAATATAATGGATTATTAAACATACTGGAAATTATAACACTGCGGACTAGATACACTGAAATCCCACCTTCGTGAAACTAAACATTTTTTTCTAACGGACTGCTCTTTTGATTTTATAAATAGCTTTCCCGATTCCCCTATGCTCTGTAAAACGACCTCTTACGTTGGGACCAATTCATGGATGTTGCTAGCTTGTGAAAGGCGTTTAGCTTTGAGAACAGTTTCATTCACGCAGAAACTCATTATGAAATCAGTTTTATTGTTATTCCGATGCGCATACAAATTTAAGTGGATCTACGTTAGGTACCTTCCAAACGTACCCTGCATTTCAATAAAAAACAACTATCAACGCGAATCGTCTCCGATACTTCATCAACAACCGACACACACAGAAAATCCACGACCATGACCATTTTCACCCGTTATGATTCAGTCAATGACGGGATATTTTTCATTATCATTGTTGTTCAAACCAGATAAAATTTCGGGATTGGAAAGTCGCCTGCAAACATGTAGTTTGAATATTTGACCAATTTCCGTGGTTGTACTTTAGGTAGCTTCCTTTGCTTAGAATGTAAGTGTTTGCAAATTTGGGAACTTTTATCGGGAGAGAATAATTGACATACGCAACCTACCCAGAGAATCGATTATTATTAAACGTAAGCGAATGGACGGTAAAGCAGAAGATGGCGCATGAGACCATTCGGCTGAAAAGTGTCATTTATGCACAGAGCTTAAGCACTTGCTGGAGAAGGGGTAAACGTAAGCATACGCTGAATTAGAAAGAAAAGCAACTCACGCAAGGTCGGATGAGCATAGTCAACTAACGTGACGCAGACAGGAAGGAAATAAGGAAAGAATTTATACATATGCTAAGCAGTAAAGTTGACGTACATAGCCAGCCACCCGCTGGATTAAGGAAAAAAACAAAGAAAAACCGATTTACATGCATAGGCATGACGCACTTAAGTTCAGCAGTACAGCTGATTCATAAGACAAAAGAAAAAAATTATAAGTAAGCGCATGCAGTGGGCCTCTTTACTATTGCTTTTGAAAAATCTTTCCCCCCGTTTTCTCTGCGCCGAAATTTGTTTATAATGATAACGCCTACTCGTAATAAGGCAGTAGGTTAAACTTATAACATGAGAGGTGGGTCTGCATCAAACAGCCCTACCTGCCGCACCGGCAATGAATAAACATTACCTGCCAATAAAACAGAAATCTTGGTCACATGGGTTTAACAGATGTGGCGTTTGGACACCCCGCAAGAAAGGCGATGCTATTTTAAGATGGACAGGCGTATTTTAGGTGACCGGGAAAAATTTGTGAGCTGTGAAACCGCAATGTAAATAATGAAAGTATGATAGTGCATACAGAACAGTTCGCGAAGGACGCCAGTGCGTAGGCAAGGAATACGGAAAAGGCTGGCAAAATTCGTTACGGCACGGTGGGCAAAAATAATGAGAGATGATCGAAAGGTTCCAAGTGTAGCCAAAGAACCGGATGGGATAAACGACAAATCATTAGAAATTATTGATATTTTGGCACATTTTGAATAATTCATATTGACCCAAATGTGTGATAAAACTCGCGTCATCCGGCGGGGCCTTGTAGCTTAGGTGGTTATAGCGTTGGCTGTACTAAAGCCTTCCCCCTTACTGCATGTGTTCGAATCCCACCGAGGCGCCGATTTCGTCGCAGTTGGGTCAGTATGCATTAGAAATTAGGCAAGTGTGCGCAGCTGCGGTTTTGCAAGTAGATCTGCAATTGTGATAACGAAAACATGGGTAAGTTGCATGCGAATCGGCAACACGATGAAACGTAAAGACAACGAGGAATACAATCCCAGTCGAAAGCAAGACCACGCACCTGCATATGTTTTACTGACACTACATCCAATTAGCTTATATGCAATGCTCGATGGGACACAGTTAACATGTTTAATGCATATTTTTTTCCAAAGATTTTGTAAGGTTTGTGTGATTGTGTAACGATTGTGTGATCTTAATTTGTTGAATTAGGCGAAAAAAGTAAATGTCAACTGTATATACTCCAGTAATTAAAACTTTCGCCAGTACATCAATGGCTCTCCTAATGTGCTTTTGACAATCTGGTCCCATTCACTCGCTGGATCATAAAGGAGGCGTGGTCAGTCAGAATGGGATCGGGGTGCAAGAATATTGTGCACTTGATCTCAACTGTGCCTTTGACTACATTAAGCTCATCTTTCTTTAACGCCAAATGTAATAAAGACATTTTCGAACCTTAGCTAATAGGGATTCAGTATGGAAGAGAAACGAAACATTTGAAGACAAAGGGACGTCATGGTACCTGAAAGGGTATACCTCATTAGGAAGGTTGTCAGACGATTCAGGTAAAGTTGTGTGGCACAGTCGGAAAATACACCTAATTGATTTTTGGTTATTCATTAGAAAACCATTTTCCTCCGACCATACTAAGACATGGTTAATTTCATCCTTTAGTGACAAAATGTGCGTACGATTTTTGAGACGATATCAAACAACGACATCATCAGCATAAGTAACCAACAAACAGTCGTTGGGGGATCTTAGATCGTCGGTGTGGAGGGCGAAGAGGTGTGGGATAGAATGGACCCTTGATGGACTCCGCAGTCAGTAGGAAGGACCATAGATTTCGCTTCTGGATTGAACAAATTGATTGCCGGACGTAATATAAACGCTAAAACAAGCGACGACACACCGTGTAAAGCCGCACGCGGATGTTTTAGTAATGAGAAAAGGGCGCGGACGGAATTGAAATCAAGGAGTGGTCATAAAAGCACATAAGTACTCACGGCACAGTTATCAAACTCTTATAAGTTTCCAAAAGACAAACCACTACTATGTTTTTTTTTCGATAAGCGGATATCCAAATCGTAAGCTTTGTTGAAATAGAACGACAATTGTTTGAGAAGAAATCTGGAATAGACAATTCTTTTATTGGATGACGTTTGAATGTGAGTTGTCAGTCACACAGGTGTTCCCCTAGATGCAAAGGCATTTGTTGAATTAAATTAGATAAACGTACAGCACAACAATCATAAATCCAGCATATGGGACGAAAAATGCAGCAGGTTGCATAAGGGACAGTTATGAGTGAAATTAACAATTTAAAAGAGTGCTAGTGTACTGTACGGGTGACCTCAAAATATTGGTTCCGAAAAATCAGGAATGTAAACTATCTAAGGGAAGTAGGCAGGGTTATGTACTATTTTTAAAAATGCGCACATGGATAGGTGCCCACAAAATGGTGGTTCAAACGCAAAAGTCCACCATCGACAGGCACGTTAATATACTCCCTGCTATCACGCGCTCTGCTCCCGCTGTCAAGCTACGAGAACCAGCCAAGGGTTCACACAGTCACACCGCCGTGAGACGGTGTGGACTCAGCACTATTGCGATCACCACCCGCTTCACTCCTATCCCTTCCTTCATTGTTTGACTACAAAACTGTTCATTTGACGCCGCATTTACACAGTATCTGACGCTAACCTCTTGTACGAGTCCGGAAGCTCAGAAAACTATAGGTACTTTCCAAGGAATAGCGTGTTCATCTGCAGTGCCCAATCTATATTTTAGGCTACGAAGCCAACTTTTATACGGCAGATACTAAACTAGCCAAATGTGTTGCCGCATTTGAAGCCATGCTTGAAAGAACCAACTCGACCTACGCTAATCAACACTTGAGACAGCACCTTAGACTTATAAACTGTGGAGTTAATTTCCGAATTCCGGCACATTTGTGAGATTCGCAGAACAATTTCCCTGGATTTAAAGTAGGTGCATTGATATCTGTGAGGCGAAAACTCGAAAAAAATGAGGCGATCCACAATTCGATTTTTTGCAAGAGCATGTCGTTTCACGTTTCTGAAAGCTTTCTCAAATAAAATCTACGAATTATGCTTCAAATAAGCTTTATGCGAATCACAAACCATAATTCTGAGTACGTAAAATGATGTTTAATGTAATTTACTTGGTTTATATAAGGACGATCGTCTTAAAATCAATTAAGTATTGCGAAAATCGACCTTTGGACGAACGTCGCCTACAACAAAGGGTGAATTTGTAAGACCATTTGCGGATAATAAGACTCCAACAAAGATTGGAGGCACTCCAAATATCTGTTAATCACTGTTGTAATTGCAGTCAGGCAAATCATACTGTTCTTAAATTGGTTGTTTCACCTTATTCTACAAGGATAGTTTTTTGCTTTATATTTGCCACATTTATGTAGATTGTAGAGTGATATAGTGGTACACAACGAAGGGCTGATTCTGGTAGTCTTCTTTTTGACACGCATAGTCTGGACTCGGATACCGTTCCAAAAAGAAAACAACTGGCCATACATCCGAGGTATGCGCGAATCTCAGGGGCCAAAAAGACTCGAGAGTCTAGCTATGCGGGCGATCAGAACCGGACCAGTTAGAACACGGCAAACAGACATAGACATAAGCCTCAAATGCAAGTGGGTGCGCAGTCAGTGTCTTGGACTATAGACCTGTTCTCTCTTATCCTGTTTCTCTATAAATGGACAGAAAATCAACGCATCACAGCATCAACACACACTGCAGCACAGAGGCTAAAAAGCTGCGAGAGCGTAAATCGCTATGGCGTCTCTTTCTCTCCAAAAGGTGCACATGTAGCTTCATAAACAAATGCCTGTATCAAAGGCACACGAAGACCGCCGGTGAACAAAAACAAGAACCTAAAATTTTTGTGCTTTGCCGTACGTGAGTGACGTTTTCGAAGCCACTGAACGCATGCTCAGACCACTCAACGTGGCCTTGGACACCGGCCGGAGGTCACTATTCGCCGCTTGCTCATGCAGCCTAAGGCGCGGCTACCACCTGAATACACGTCAGGAATGGTTTACCGCGTCAACTGTCTAGACTGTCTGGCCAACTATTGTGGCATGACCGACGAACGATTAAGGTCGCGCATGCATGAGCATTCTCTAACTCTAAAGCGAAAAGATGTGCGATCACATGTTGCTATGCGTAGCCTCGAAAATAGCCATCAATTCGTCTTCGAAAAGGCAGAAGTAATCGGTCGAGCTGAAAGAAAATTGGAGAGAGAGAGATAATCGAAGCCCGGCAATCCAACGCCAACTCGATCAACCGTAGGATCGACCTACCGGCGCCATACGAGGCCGTCAGACACCGCTTGGGCAGAATAGGAGGGCCAATAGAAAGTGAGAATTTTGCGAAAAACCTACTATTATTCATTATATCACCTCGCAATGCACACCCCGTCAGTCATTCGTATTTTTATATGTTTGATGGTCGCTCACAGACGGTATTACATGATTCAATCGTCTACTCGAGCGACCGCTTCGGCAGATCATGAAGTAGAGTTGATGAATTAAAATTACCCTCACACGCTGTCTCCGTTAGTGTCGAGGCTTTTGGTTGCCTCTGGCGTCTGAGACAGTTTTTTTCAAAGCTGACTGAATATCCGTGTTGCCGCAAACGCCTATGGAATCAGATACGACGCCTCGTCACTGTCTTTTTGCGCACACCCTTGAGCATGATCACCGCTTCAACAGGGAGGGAAGTAAGGCAATCGCCAGTGCCAACACCGTTTTTAGAGATGTATAAATATCATAGATTCTGCGCCTATCCCACTAAGTGAATTTCAGCTGAATGACTTATCACCTCCCTATAATTTGGCGCCAACTAAACGCGTTATCCACCCCCCCCCCCTAAGGCTTGCCTTCTCCTTTTATATATATATATATAATGTTAGGGGCGCTCACCGATCGTTCATACAGAAATCACTCGTTCCGTTATGCCTTAAGGGCACCCTCGAGTTCGAGGCTCGGGTGTTCCACACTTCGGGCTTGGGTATGGCTGGCTGACGACGGCTAATGAGCCAGAAATGACCATTCCAGTCTCCCTTGTCTTTGTCGGTATTGCTATTCTGCCTATATATATATATCTTCCGTCAATTAAACCTAAGTTGTGGCTGCGATATGTAGACGACACGTTTGTTCTCGTTAAAAAGGACCAATTGGAAGCCCTCCACAACAATATAAACTCTACGATTCCGGGAATTTTGTTAACACTCGAAAAGGAAGTCGACAGTAAATTGCCTTTTCTGGATGTTCTCATACAACGAAAGACTGAGGGTATACTACGTTCATCAGTTTACCGCAAAGACACTTACGCGGAAATCATTCTACCTTACGAGATCAATCAGCCAATTTCTCACAAACCGGGTGCTGTCAAAAGTCTGCTTAATCGAGTAAAAACACATTGCTCTGGTGAAGAAGGCTACCAAGACGAACTAAAATTATTTTGTGAATTGTTTTCGCGGAATGGGTACCCTAGAGATTTTGTGCGCCGATGTATGAGGCAGAAAGATTCAAAGAGAAAGGAGACAGATAGTCCAAATCAGACGGCCGAACCAAAAACTTGGCGAACTCTTCCTTACATTATAAATGTGTCTGAACTCGTTGAACGACACTTAAGGAAGCACCAAATTCAGGTGGCGCACCGACTGACGACTACTTTGCGCACTCAGCTCGTGCACCCTAAAGTTAGGGTTAGCTATCTGGACAAAAAAGAAGTCGTTTACAAGATCTCTTGTGAAGCGTGTGATGCCGTCTATTGTGGCCAGACTGGAAAATGCGCCTCTACACACCTCCCGGCGTTTCCCAAAGAACTTCATCTTTCGAAATATATATATATATGTTGATAAGGTGATACCAACAAAGACAAGGGAGACCGGAATGGCCATTTCTGGCTTATTAGACGTCATCAGCCAGTCATACCCAACCCCAACTGTGGATCACTTGAGATTCGAACCCGGGATCTTTGGTCATGGAGTTGAACGCTCTACCATCTTCAGTTGTGCCTTGGGGGTTGAAGTAAAACCCTCGCAGGCAGTCGCAGAACGACTAGTATTGAGCATAATGGGATAGTACCGACACCGACAAGGCAGACCCAAATGACCATTTCTGGCTTTATACGCCGTAATCAGACAGTTATAAATAACATCGAGGTGCACAAAACCGAAGGCTCGGAATCGCAATACGATAGTTATAGCTCCATGCCTCTAACCACTGGGACATGAGCCCGTTGCTCTGTTGGCATATTACGCGGACTTTGAATTCGTGCACAACGGAACTTTAGAGTTTTCAGTAAACGTAGGATTGTATTTGCATTACGGACATCATTGCAGTCGATTTAACTTGCATTATGGTGCTTTAAAAATGCTGCTATACGAAAGGAAGCCTAGAAACAACAGTAATACCGTGCTTATCAACGACTCTTCTACTTCATTAGCAGTCAGTTGGGCATGCCATATTTGAAGTGAATAATCAATAACATCATAAATTTTCACTTAAATATTAATCAGTGCTACAGAGCATGTAACGTCTGAGCGGTAATCTTAAAAATCGCTCGCCTTCGAACGGAAAGATTGCGAGTGGAAAATAACGGATGTTGAAAGTGAACAAAATCGCATTGTAAATCAAGCATGGTTTACCGAAAGAATGCGGCTAATTATAAAGGTTTTCTGAGTGCGCCATTTCATTCAGAATCAACGTACGTTTGCGAGCGTTTATAAACCGAAATACATAACGTGAGATAAAAAGCTGGCCGGCGTTGTGCAGTAAAGCGCAGCCTTTTAAAATACGTTTTCGAACCGGTGTGTAAATGAAGCAATTTGCATGTTCACTGACCATAGAAGATGGTGAAAGTAGCTGTATCTTGTTTTAGGGGACGTTTAACTCATTAGCCAGAAGTATCACAAATTTGAAATCACCGTCCACACCGTCATTATGCACACTGGATTTGCAGGTGAGTGCCTTAGTTCAGACGACAGTTTACATGAGAAATAAAAACAGGTTTTCGCCGATACCTTTTAGAACCCAGTGACAAGATCTCGAATGGTCGGGGAACAATCGCTGTCTGTTTATCTGCGCATCTCTAGTAGTCCTCCTGGACACCCTTCTGTTATCCCATCAGTACTGTCCCAATGCACACTTGTTGCAAATAATTATTACAAAATTGACAACTATTGGAAACATGTACTTTTATTTACAAAAACCACTGGATAGTCCCACAAGCAATGTGATCATTACCAGGATCTCATCCAAACCTCAACAACCATCGTACAATTCTGAATTAAGTGAGGTAAACGGCGATGTGCTGAGACAAGAAGTTTCGCCATCGGTGCTAACTTTGGAAGGAGACAAGGTGGTCATTATTGTGACCTACAGGAATGGAAAGGAACATCTGTCCCAGTTTCTAACTCGTATGCTGCCATTGCTCAGCAAACAGAGGAAGCAATATGTCCTAATTCTCACAGAGCAGACCAGCAATCAATCATTCAATCGGGCCAAGCTGTTCAACATTGCTGTCAAGAAGATACGAAAAAGCGCTCCCGGTGACCGATTGCATGGAATAGACTGCTTCATCTTCCACGATGTTGACAAGGTGCCAACATCACCTTCCACTGCCTCCGAGTGTGGCCAAAACGTTCGGCAACTGGCGACCGCATTTCGATCTAAAAAGCCAAATTAGATGGCAAGAGAATTATGGCAAATACGATTCAAGAGTTCCGTAATTGCGTTGGTATTCACCTAACTGATGGGGCTTTCCTAAATCAATAAGCGACTGCTGCCTCTCGGAAAAGATTTATTAAAAAAACAAATTTTGCGGCGCTGGCTGGGGATGCAGACTATAATTAGCCCAACATTTACTAAATTAAATGCAGATTGGTGAATTCGCGCTGGTCGCGTTGTGCAATATTGGCCCAGTACAACAAATCGAATTATATGTACGAGAGAAGGGGCTGGTAGAAATGAAAACTCTGTAAACAACAAATTAATAGACTTTTTAATGAAATCGATGCAAACCATTTGCGGGACATGAACAATGATGGAAAAATTCTTATATCCAAAGAAAAGGTTACCTCCGGCTGAATAAACCATGGAATAAACAAAATACGACACGAGCTTTTTGGTAGAAATTTCTATGATCTACTTGAGTGAATTTTCGTGTCTCTATGATTCATGCATATTTCCCGATATGCCAAATAATGCTGTGAGTGGACTCCGTGGGCTGGGTGCATTTATATACAACTTGCATCTTTTAAAATAAGTGCAGAGCGGTCAATGGCATCCAAACTCGATGCTTTTTATAGACAAAGGCTTTATATTTTTTTAGGCGAAACATAAAATATCGATAAAAACTTCATTTCTTACTATAACGAAGTTGCCTTATTAGAAAATGTCTTCTAAATAAAGTAAGAAATTATCAAACTACTCATTGATCATTCGCTGCAATTGACCACTCACATTTATATTAACAAGTATGGCAAGTAGATGCATAAAACTGTTGCAATTTGTCTCAGAACATATGCCTTTAAGGGTAACTCGAAGGTGGATGTCAGTGACCTCGTTTTCAAAAACTGAGCCCCCATTCATCCACGAAAATTACAAAGGAATTTTGATGTTGCGAATCAACCCATGAGTTTGTCTTTTGGATGCTGAAGCCAGGTTTATTATTGGCCGAAAAGCCTTACCGACAGAGACAACGGGCACTGAAATGACATCGTCGGACACCCATTAGTGCAACGACCCCGTGGGTGAGTGGTCAGGAACATTGGGCTCCTAACCAACAGGTAGCGGGTTTGATCCCCAGGGATTGCAAACCGCGGAATTGGGTATGGTTGGTTGACGCCGGCTAATAAGCCAGAAATGGCCTTTACAGTCTTCGTTTGCCTTAGTAGTAATACCGTTCTATGTAGATTTTGCGACGTTGTTCGGTTACGGGTAAGGTTCTGGAAAAAACCGTTGACGCAAAGAGCTGCGGAATTAAGTTATGCGACCTTTGGCCATGGCTCAGTCTGGTTTACCATTTTATTTATTCGAATTTATCTCTACGAAGCAAATACCACCGCAACGCCTCAAGTATATAGTAAATTCTTGTTCGAACGTTTTAATCAAATCCATTATTTTCCATGGAGCATTACACGACAAATAACTGCAGACAATACGTTTTGCCCCAACCCCTAACTGCATATCTTAACGGCGCAAATGAATTAAATTTACTTATTTCTGAAACCATATATAACATATCCGACGTATATAATGAAACTTACTCCGAAATTTCGACAATTGACATTTGGACCGCCAATCGACAATGTCTACCGTGTGCTATCCAGCAAGGTGCAGCGGGCATGAAGACTTGCGCATTATTTAAGTCTAAGTGATGGCAAACTTGAGCTGCATCAATCAATCTCTTCCCCACTCCCCACCCGGACACGGTGTCATGAGAGAGTAAAGCATTTCGAGACGAAGGAGGGCTCTGGTGACTGATACTGCCGGATCCGCGCCTAAGCGTACCAACACACCCCTAGATCCACAATATACACTTAACTAGCAGTTTAAACAGAGATAACAGCATCCCAACAGCGGTCAGAAGGGTAAGGATGACTGGACAGCCACGCGCACTACCAGGATACCTAGCGAGAGCGAAAGCACATCAAGCCGCAGGAATTAGGTGTCAGGGAACTGCCAGTGCATACCAGACAGCGGTGATCTCGTGTCCAGGCGATTGCTTTCTGAATTAAGCAATTTTAGATGGACGCCCTCTGCAGTGCAGCTGTCGTTTTATACTATTTAAGATACAATTATCCTTAAACAGTAAGGATATAAAAACTAGCATTTTGGTAGTAAATGCTCCGTGAAATTTAGCTACAGAGAGTTTCTGTACTTGTAAATGCGACGCGCAGAATACCACGAGTTAGCAGTTTTTTATTTAAGACACGGAAGTTCTGCATTCCGTATCGCATTAAAGCACTTATTCATAGCCCTTTGGAATCGAGTGTATACCGAGGTCAGTTGTCATAGTATGAGTGCAAATCTTAAGAAACGAATTATTGCATTTACAAATATTTCCGTGGAAACGGGAAGGTCTTATGTGCCAATCGTCCGGTCTAAACACAAGAACGTCCACGAAGGACAGTTGGTTGTTGTGTTGTAAATCAATTGAAAATTCGAGCCTTGACTGTAGTATATTCATAGCAGTCGGCAATTCCTTAGGTTATTCAATGTCTTGAACAATGGAAAATGTATCATCCACGTGTGCTTTTAAAATGGCATTATATTCAATTTTCAGAACTCTATTTTCACTAGACGATGTAAAAATATATTATTAAATGCTAACAGAAATTCTGAAAGATGGTTTCAATTGTAAGGGCTTACTTGAGTTGTGTCAAAATAGGAATATGCATGCAGAATAATCGTATGATATGTCGGACGCGCCAGGAGTCTGACTTTTAAATCCTCTTCATTTTCACATCCCACAAAGCCTACAATCAATAAAAATAACAACATAATATAATGCCTATTGACATTTATTTTTAACGTTCTTATGTATCTAAATATATTCCTCATATAACACGCGAAGATTTGACCTCTTTACGCATTCGATATTAACCTTCATTATTTTCAAAGTTTATACTCAAGGAGAAAATATTTTGTGTTTTCAAAAACGCGTCTGCTTCTGTTTGTTAATGCCCCGGTGAAGTGTACAACACCGTCCGGATCGACGGCAAAATTGTTATGCTCAATATATATGTGTCTTTTAAAAGACACGGAAGATGATATGACTTTCCTAACACAAGAGGTATGCGCCTTGCAGTCGGAAATGACTAAACGCTAATGCAACGGCCGATCTGGCGAAGAAATTTTTCGAAAACTAAAAAAATTTTTAAAACGTAATTATTTATATTGATCAGTATAAAATGCAGAGAATACGCGCCTTGTTACCAATTGAGGAATAAATCAGGTTTCTATGCATAGCATTCACAAAATATGTTTACGTTCATAATACTATCAAGAAGGAATGTAACAAATACACACCAAGAACGAATGATACAGACAGTTAAAAATTAGTGAAAGCAAACGTCAACGATTCCGGAATAAAATCGAACTATGTTGCTTGATGGTCGGTATTAAAAACCTACCTAGGAAGTTCATGTTAATCGAAAGCACATTTCAGAATTTTGGCTAACATTCATTGAGCCCCTACAATTCATTTTTATTTTCTTTGCGGTGCCTAAATCGAAAAAAGGACATGTGATTTTATATATGTCCCTTCATGCTGACCTTGTCTGATTTCGTGCAGCATGCGTCTCAACTATTTTTTATTCGCGTCGATTATGCTTTCTTTTCCGCGAACATTAACAAACAACTAACAAAATGACACAAATGTTTACAGCATTCCCGTGGCTAATGCTGCTTCCGTTATTCAGCTTTTTATGCCAAGTCGACCTTATATACAGTGCATGATCGGTCTCATAAAATGACGGCCAAATTTCTGGAATGCGTTTTCGACTAGTAGTGATTAATTAGGTGACTTTGTAAAATTCATTCTCGTGTTGCATAATACTATCATATTTTAGACTTGGCAGGATGTCTGCTTAAGAATGCTCTTCTTTCTATCTTCCTACTGAGACTGTACTTGTTAAAAAATTACAACGTAAGTAGCATGCATTTTTCACATTGATTTTTGATGGTTGTAATTGTCAAATATGTTTTACGGGAAAAATGGTAGAACATCATATTGTCTTCGCATTCTGCTTCCTACAAAGTGTATAGTTAAGCTTCTAAACGATTTCCAATTCCTGAATAATTTAAATCATTTTTAGCCGTTAGATTGGCGTTTAGCGATTCAGCCTACAATCTGCGTTCGCCCCGAAAAAAATATGCCTCTTTATCTCTCTCTTTAAGAAGAAACTGTGAAGAGTTCATAAATTTTTTTCAATGGATACGGGCTGTGTTCTGCATTTCTGCCAAGCTACCTAATAAGAATAAGTAACCACTTGACTATCTGTTTGAAACGCGAGCTTTGAACGCCATGCACGTACAAATAAGATTATCACCCAGAGTTTTCTCCTTCACACATGTGTGTAGAGAGTGAAGAAAGACGCTTGCATGAGTGGCTGCATATATTGCAATAATCGTATTATGCGGGGTAGTGCCCATTCAAATGCTTGGACGTTTCCTGACGTGACAGTTACTCTTTCGGTCACATTGCATGGCGATTGATTGCGGTTTCTGTTCAAATCGTTTTGGCCTGAAACGGCGGCTAGCGGTTGCCGACATGTCAGTAACATACAACAGGGTCCGTTAATACTAGCGACAAAGTTGCGTTTAGTAATTATTCCTTTTCTTAAGAAACATGTTGAGAGAATGCCGCTGATGTCTTTTAAATTAAAAGTAACCTTCGAATGACCAGTTTGATGATGCCTCTGTTTGTTATTACTGCACTTTAGAACAGGCAAAAACGCGTGACTGTTAATCGTGCCTGCGTAATGCGAAAACACGTATGATTCCTTTAAAATAACATGTGTGCTTATCAGTTAATTTCCAAGGCAAGCATCGACAAAAACTTAATTTGCTAATGCAGCGATCTCTGTTTATTGAAACATTTCGGTGCAAATTACTCTAATATCGAAAACACGATGCGAAATTAAAGTCTAAGAGAAATACTGGCCTAAATATAGTCTTGCATCCATTTATGCTCAAATATTTTAACGTTTTACGTAATACAATTATGTAGACAGTTTTTTGAACAACTAAAGCACACATTTTCATAGCGGCTAGACGGGTAAGCAGAATGCGCAACGTTTAAGTTGTCGAAAATTCCCCATCAGTTTCTGTCATCAGTTTTCATGAGATCGACCACGTACTATACATAAGACTCGGCGGGCACTCTGTCTGAGTTTGATATTGTACAAAATGATTTTAAGCATTTGACCAATTTTTGTCTTCATAATAACTTAACAATGTCGTCCATGAGCACCCCAATCAAACATTTTTGGAAGTAATAACAACAAAACACACCAGCAATTGAACATCTGGAAAATTTTTACCCACGAGCATAGCGTCCTATAAAATGTCTTTCTTAAGTAAAAATTATAGAATGTTTTGGTAATGACATACAACTAAAATTTTTACTTAAAAGTTGATTAGCCGTACCAAAGGTTCTAGTCGGTGCTTTCAGGTTGCCTGCACAAATAGTTGTGTATAACAGAGTATTGGTTAGTGGCATTGTGGCCCATAGTTAATATCTGTGATTTGCCTGGTTTTGATCAGATTGCAAAATATAACAAAATGTTTTTCAGGCTTCGTTACACGTTCACGCACAAAGTAATAAACATCTTACATTTTCATACTGTAGACACAGATTTGAATGGAGACGTCAAAGCATTTTGATATCAATGCTTCCTTCAGATTTCAAAGATTTCCCTTCGATTTTATATTTCCTAAACCGAGTTTAGAAGTAAAAAAATCGTTCTAAGCTATTTACAACGGAATGGTCTAAATATGATCGTTATCTGCCTCTAAATATGCATTTAGTTGGCAGCATACGGTGTCCGTATTGGTATGAACTGTGTCACAACAACGCTTAAATTTGAGAACCTGAAAATTTATGCATATTTCAAAGCCAAAATGCAAAACGTTGTGCTGGAATAAGCAATATTGGTCAATCGTTACCTTTAAAACAAAATTTAAAACAGTTATTTACGCCGACGAATTGGTTTTCTTCATTTGGCTGGGTAAATTTTATTCCCACCTGACAGTTGTCATTACCGTAGCAGATAAGGCTTGTGTGTAGTCTTGTGTTTTTCACTTGAAAAGAATCAAAAACTAACGTGAATAGGGGCAAAATAAGAAGGGGAATAATGAACTGTATAGTAAAAAATGTGAAAACCTACTCTTTTCTTAGCCATCCCATTGGAAACCGCAATTATTGAAGACATCAAAAGTCCCGCCTTCCCCGTTAAGTTCGGTGCAGTCATCCATATCTTCCGAACAGATCGCGAGGACGTCCTCGTTATTATATTGGACTAAAGCAGCAATGCAGTGCACGAGAACCATGCTTTTTATTCAGATTAAGACTTATTCCAAGTCAGAAAAGGCGCCTGCATAGCTAGAGTGTGAACGACTTTTAATAAAAAGCCATTTTAACTCAGAGTATATTCCTGTAATATTAACAAGTAGGCGTGTGCTTAAATAGATTTGACCAAATAAGACTGGGTGCAACATGGAAAATCCATCTTTCGCCACAAAATGTCACAATCGAACACGCACAATCTGTCTACGAATTTGGAGTAGATCAGTTTATTCAGGGTCTATAGGCCCAGACCGAGAGTTTTGTTTATGAAGTTTTGGACCAAAGTCGATCATCCACAGCGGGAAACCGCCAAAAATTCATTAACAGTGGACAGAGAGCTAGTAGTATACTATGTGTTAAGATGATACGATACTAACAGCACAAGTATGAGCCAAAAGTCCAGTACATGTTCTGTTAGTATAGTATCACCTTATCTAAAGTATACTACTATCCACTTGTCGACAATTAACGAATAATGTAAATGATGGACTTTGGCCCAAATACCCATACACAAAATTCTCGGTCTGAGCCTATAGACCTTGAATGAACAGATCTATTCCAGCTTCGTGGATAATTTCTAAAGGAAATTAAAAAGCACTAATTTCTAAACTTGAGTATCTACCAGATAGCAGACAGGGATTGCTGCGGAACCCACTGACGAACCAAACCCCTCGCAGCTGCGCCATCCAGCGGCAGAATATCGGCAAAACACGCATACATGGGCATTTTGTTAGTACCTGTGCTGTTAGTATGGTATTACCTTACCCTTAAGTACACATAATTTGTGTATCAAAAACATCTTGAATTCGTCTCATGCGCAAAGATCGTCGGATTTGCAAGTAATGCTACAGCCGTCACACTGGTATACGGTCAAAATCACGTTTAGTCCTCCCAAAATGAAGTGAGGACAATAAGACCTACGCCGTAGAAAACTTTACGATATTAAATATCTACCAGAAAGGAGACAGGGAATGCTGGAGAACCAACTTACGAGCCGAACCCCACGCAGCTGCGCCAAGCAGCGGCAAAACATCGGCGAAACAGGCGTGTATGGGAATTTGCCTATTATCTGTGCTGTTAGTATGGTATCAACTTCTCCTAATGTACACAGAATCCGTTTATCAAAAAATCTTGAATTCGTCCATTCCGCAACGGTCGTAGGATTTGCAATTTATGTTGTTGCCTTCACACTGGTGTAGGGTCAAGTTCTCGTCTAGTCCTCCAAAAATCAAGTATGGGCAATAAGACCAACGCCGTCCATAATGCAGAAAACTTTTCGGTAATATCATTCTGCATGTAAAAGATTGATTGCAAACTGAAAAACGTCTACTAGAGGAAGATGAACCCAAATGGCGAAGATGCTAATCATGTTGTCCTCAGTTAAATGAACAACCAAACAAATATGGAACTGTGGAATTAACTTTGCCACAAATATCTTACCATTTTGTTTCCCTTTTCAGATCAAAATGCGGTCATCAGTTGCCTAACATGTTGGCCACACTCGGAGGCAGTGGAAGGTGATGTTGCCATTTTGTCGACATCGTGGAAGATGAAACAATCCATTCCATGCATTTGGTCACCGGGAGCGCTTTTTCGTAACTCCTTGACGGCGATGTTAAACAGCTTTGTTCGATTGAATGATTGATTACTGGCCTGTTCTGTGAATATTATGACACAGTGCCTTCTCCGCTTGGCGAGGAATGGCAGCATGCGAGTGAGAAATCGAAAAAGATGCTCAGTTTCGTTCCTCTATTGCACAATAATGGCCACCTTCTCTCCTTCCAAAGTTGACGCCGATAGCAAAATTGCTTGTTTAAGCACATCATCGATTACTTCACTTAATTCAGAATTGCACGATTGTTGTTGAGGTTTGGATGAGATGCTGGTATTGACCACACTGCCTGTGGAACTATCCAGTGGTTTTTGTAAAAAAAGGACATGTTTCCAATAGCTGTCAATTTTGTGATAATTATTTGCCACAAGCATGCATTAGAACAGGAATGATGAAATAACTGATGATTGACCTGGACGACTACAAGAGATGCACAGATAAACAAACGGCGGCTGTTACCCTGGTTATTATGTAGCTTGCCACTGCGCTCTAATAACGGTCGTCAAAAACCTGCTTTTATTTCCGAAGCATCCTGTGGTCTGAAATGTTGCACTCAACTGCAAATCCAGGGTACAGAATGGCGGAGAGGACGGTGGTATCAAATTTGTGATACTACTGGTTAATGAGTTGAACGCCCCCTGAACCAAGACAGAGCTACGTTCACAGTCTTATAAGCTCAGTGAGCATGCACATTGTTCCATTTACAAACCGGATCGAAAAACATTTAAAATGCTGCGTTTTTTTCACAACGGCGGCCAGCTTTTTATCTCAGGTTATTTATCTCGTTTTAAAACGTACGTTAATTCTGAATGAATAGGCGCACTCAGAAAATCTTGCCTAATAGTCTCATTATTTCGGTAAAACGGGCGTGATTTACACTGCAGTTTTTTATTTTCCACATTCGTTATTTACCATTTGCAATCTTTCCGTTCGAATGCGAGTGATTTATAAGATCGCCGATGAGACTTAACGTGCTTTGTACCAGTGATTAATATTAAAGGGGAAATTTATGCTGTTAGTGATAATTCAATTCAATTTCGCCATGTCCACCTGACTGCTCCTGAAGTAAAGGAGTCGTTGATAAGCGCGGTATTACTGTTGTTTCTAGGCTCCCTTACGTAAAGCGCAATTTTTATAGCACCGTAATGCAAATAAATTCGACTGCACTGATGTCCGAATTGCAAATAAAATCCTAAGTGAACGGAAAACCCCAAGGTGCTTGTGTGCACGAATTCAAAACCAGCATATTGAATAACTTGATGAAGGTAAATCGCAGAAGAGAGTACAAAGAACATTAGGTTTACACCGACAAAATGGACGTCCATGAGAGTGGGTGAATGACGTGCTTAGATTAGCGCCACAATGTAGGGAGGTGTTGAGGCATTCAGTTGAACTTCACTCTGTGGTATAGGTGCAGAATCTGTGACACTGTACATGATCAAACCCGGAATAGCAACCGGTTTCTAAGTGGCGGGGGCAAAAAACCGAGACAAGGGGTCCTATCTGATTCCATATGATTTACCGGCAACGCGGATATTCGGTCAGCTTTGACAAAAAACTGTCTCCAACGCAAGAGACAACCAAAACCTCGACTGTAACGGAGATAGCGTGTCACGGTCATTTTACTTCGTCACCTCTACTTCAAGATCTGCCTAAGCGGTCGCTCGAGCAGACGAGTGAATCACGTAATAACGTCTGTTAGCGACCATCAAACATATAAAAATAGGAATAATTAACGTGGTTTGCATTCCGAGGTGATATAATGAAAAATAGAAGGCTCTCCGCAAAATTCGCTTGCACTCGTAAGTTTTCAATTTGGTGATGCCGACCCGTTGTCATACGAAATGCACAGAGGAGGAAGTGAGTTTGGCAGACAAGGGCAACTAGCGTGACGGGGCACACAACGACAAACAGAGAGCTGATGCGTGAGAGGGGTGGGTGCCGCTTTGGTGTTGGAGGAGGGAGGGAGGAATAGTTAGGGTGCCCTGTGTTTGTGGCGGAGAAGGAGCGGGGAATTGTTTATCAGTGTAGAATGCGAGCAACTGGTTTTTTTACGATGGATAAGTTTAAGGGGCAGGGCGTCCGTGTTAGAGGTGTTATGGGGTTTCGGGTGTTGTTCAATGTGTCTGAAGGCAAGGGGAAGACGAGACATCATACGTCTATTTGGCCGTATGGGGCTTAGCGGCCACCATGAAGACGCCAATATGATAAAACAGACTGATCTGTAATAGAAACTAAAGGTTTATATTGGCACGGCCATCATGATCGGAATGCCGAAGACGGTTGTTAATATTTACAAAAGGGTCTAACATCCGCTGATATAGGCCCATATTCCAAGGGAATAAGAATCAGTCACGCCGATGCTGTAACTACGGACTTCCTAGACAACGTTGAATCCCTCCTACTGACTATCGAAACCCCTGATTACATGGGTGTGCATATTCGTAGCAGCGAGACTGGTCTCCGTCAACAAAGCAAACATTGCCAAACCCTGTTGATTGAAGAGGAAAAGGCGTTACGATCGTTGAAGACAGATGACGAAATAGTTATCATATCTACCGACAATGGCGAGGCATTCGTTATTATCAACAAGGCTGACTGTGTCAACAAGACAAACGAAATCTTCGATGACTGGGAAGCCTATGCACCATTCGTTGTAGACCCGGCGAAAAGCAGGCCGTGGATATTAAGAAGAAAGCGAATGAGCTCGCGGGATGGAAGTCCGTTAGCCTCAATGACAGCAGATGTGTGGGCCTTATTGACCTCAGTATCGCACTTACGTACAGTTTTCGAAAACTCCACAGGCAAGCACGCCGCTGGCCGTCAGAGCGCCGCTTATTGGATCCCCTACAACCTTGCCGAATGGTTATACATAACCTTAAAGCAACTCAATTAGGGATTGCAATGCGGCATCACTAATTCACAGATTTCCGTACAAATGATTGAAACCCTTGAAGTAATTTCCGAAGAATGCATCCTAACGTACGTTCTTATCGCCCTATTTTTTCAATTCTGCATAACCTGACAATTGACGGCGTAGCCTGATGCATAAAGGAAGATCCCATTGGCATTCGAACACAGCATGTTCTCTACAGGTTTCAGCGAGAACGCACTATTCATATCACGCATATATTTATGTTTAATGATAAAAGGGTACCCCCATTTGTGTTATGGAACTCACTTGTCCTGTAGTACCTTGGGGCTCTCAGTCGAGTCTCAAGAGCAGCCACAAGGCGGCGCATACAATAGGCAGAATAACATAACCAACAATGATATGAGAGGCTGAAATTTTCATTTCTGCTTCTTTGCTGTCCTCAGTCAGTCATACGCAACCTCGATGCGTGGAACAACTGGGCTCTATCCCGCGAACTGTTAGTTAGGTTTTCATCACACAGAAATACCAAGTCGGGGGATCGTTCTTCTATCGGTGGCGGTCGGATATATACACCGGTAGGAGTGCACTCACCGGTGTTCATTATCATTTTCTGAAATGCTTTTCTGCCTAAATATCCCGCATGGCTGTGAAGATGCCCGTTGGACTCGAGAAAAAACTCTAAGGCACAACTGGACGAATGAATTCCTTAAAATCTAACAATGTGCGGCCTCTATCATTCGATATGGTATATATGGTATACGTCGATTTTTCAGCATTTCGGGAATTTTACTCGATTTCCCACATCTACGCATGTCTAGAAACAAATTCACTAACATGTGCGGAAAAGTAATTAGTAGATTTCTGTATTTTCTTCAAAGTACTGGGCACACTTACTTCACGACTTAGGACGGCTTGGGGTACAAAAGTAGAAAATTTGCAATTAAACATGTTTAACTTTCCAAAAAACTTATTTTCACGGAATATATATATATATGTCAGGCGTGCTAACTCGTGGACTTTTAAAAAAAGATTTGAAATGAGTTTTCATTTCAAAAATTTTATTAAAGCAGCTTTTTAAAATTCATTATCGTGCACCATATTTAAAGATGCGGTAAGTGGGAACTGTTTTAAATCGAACTTTACTCTTTTCTCGAGCATACATTACAAGTGAATGGAATTTTTTTACAGACTGAGTGGAAAACTGAATTCTGTGATGCATGTTTTACATCAAATATGATTTAATTTTTAAGGGCATCGAAAATCAGTTAGAAGAATTCATGCATTATTAGAAGTCATTTGTAGAGAGAATAGCCTTGAGTGCGGCCTATTAGAACTTATTTTGAAAGCTCGCATTCCGAAGTTATTGGATCATTTTTAATTATGCTGTTCGGTGATTAATTTACAAACCTCAATCAAGTTATATTTTCGAAACGAAGACGTATTTTGGAACGTCGGAGGGCTTTTCTTGAGTAAGAACACGCACTTCAAAAATGTAGCAATTTAATAGCAAAATCAAGGCAATTGAAATTGCAATGACGACTGCTAAAATGGCTTAAATCAGCAGTGATCGTAACCGAATTGATTTTGTGTTTGGTTAAACGGTTTCTTAGGAATTATTAGATCTTGCTCAATATGTTTATGTATGAAAAGCCCGATCAGACTTTTCCTGTAGGGATGTATCAAGGAAAGGGTGTTTGCTGTCTGCCCTTTCTAGAACGTAGGCCACATTCCTGGTAGTGTTGTGTTAGTAAGTTTGCGGAACATTTCGCTCAAATTCTCTGAAAGCGTTTGCTATGCCAGCATCAGCAAACCATGGCGCTCTCCGCCTTCGAAGCAGCGGCAGTTTCCTGACGCCTGCTTTTCCTACCCGTAGATGTGTTTACGTTTCCTCTAGGTACACGGTTGATGAGCATTTCTGCCCAGTCATCCTTCCTGCTCTGGCACCTCTGTTGGGTTATCGTTGTCGTAATAGAACCTGTTGTTCTTGTTGGTCGGATTCGGATCATTTGCTGTGTGGATCAGGGCGTGTGGATTGGGAGGCCGACGTGCGGGCTCGACCGTGCCACCATCCACCTGCGCCATTCCCAGCCTCCGCTCTTTTGATTCTGTCTTGACATCGGGTCCAGTGCCAAGACTACTATCACTTTAACCTAATGCACACGCGGATCACCAACCCAGATCTCAGCATACAGCATAGCACACGGTAGACATTATCCAACATGACGGTCGAAGAATCGTAAAGCCTTTCAAGGCAATACATTTTAATGAGAGCAAAAGTGACATCCACATATGACACGTATAATTCGTGGCCAGTTAATTTTATGATCGTAATTTCCGATTCCTGCATTGCGTTTTCAGGAAGACAACCGGAGATAGTAGAAACTTGTAGGATTTGGACGTGTGGTACGTTGAGTGGCGGCGGAAAGGGTTTCACGAAGAGAGCAACACACAGGACGGTCAGCAACAGTACACTGAACATAGCTATATTTCCGCCAAATGGCAAATCATTGCCGACATAGTTGGCTTTTTAAACAGTAAACAAGTCCCAATTTTCGTAGTGATCGTAGGCTGATGTTCAATGGCGTTGCCACTAGATGGGCTTGGATGAATGAGTGTCGTACAGTAGACGATCCCTACGTACTTAGTCAAATCTACCGTCATTGTGCATGTGCTTATGAATTACTCATTGATTTTTTACTCTTTAATCAGTGGATATATATTCAGATATCCTCTTAATATTGCCATTTCTTGCTAATAGATGTTAATTAGGGAGTTAAATGCATTCACTTCATCCCTTTCACACTTCGACCACTGTAACCGGCTATGTACGACATGTGCTACAAAGTGAGGTGAGGTTGACACGGTGACATGTGAATGGGTCAGTTTATAGTGAGAGTTGAATTGCGTTGCAGATCTTGACAGATCTGCAGATCCACAATCTGAGCAATATAAAGGGCTCACTGGATCAGTTGAATTGAGTTGATGATGCTTCGGTGTGTTTGGCCAGCTCTCGATTTTTGTAGGGTTTTGTGCAAAATGTCGACTAAAATTTTCAGTAAACGGCCGAATCTGTTGAACTTAGCCTGATTGTTTTTTATTATTTCGCCGCCTTTTCCTTCTGGTCGTTGTCTGTTAAAGTAGGCGGCCATCGCCTTGTGTGTCTTAAACTGAATGCCAGTCTATTGCAGCTGTACACCTCCTTGAGCGAATCAGTCGGCGGAACGTGCTTATCTGGCTTGATTAAGCTGTCTATGGCCGCCTTGTTTTGGTCCTGATGAATGTACTGACGTAGGACTTTATGGGCAGCAGGAAGGTTCGAATACGTTTTGATGGATGTGGCATCTAAATGACAAATATCAATTGCTAGACCGTTACAAATTGAGGTGCCCTAGAAGTATAGATTTTGTGCTGCGGAGGGATAGTGAATTAAAAGTGCGATGAGTGCCAGCGTGACATATCGGATGATCCTACCTTCGTCAGAAGCCGGAGGCCGATCCTACAATTGGAGTCACGAAGCCCCTGCTCAAGAGACAGAAGCAATACGGCGTTCTTTGGCAGCAATTTCAATGAAGACTTTTCGAGGACTGAATGCGTAAAACAGATGGTCTGCACCTGAGATTGGGTGTAGCAGGCGGATAACGCAAATATGCACTTTTGCACTCTAAGAACCTTCTGTGCTAAAATAGGATTAAACCTACTCCTGCGAACTCTGCATATAGCGTGCACTTGTATGTGTTGCGCACGTATTTCTACATCGCTTTGTTCGAATCCATATGCGTAGTACTTTTGACCTCCGTCAAACCCACGAACTGTCTTGTGTATTAATTTTAATGAAGAGATATCATCTGTTTCGTAGTTCAGGTGCAGACTTCAATGCGGCTTGTGAATGCGGCTGTGTCATGGTTTTGCCAGTTGGCTGCTGGTGCATTTTCGTGTATGTCCGTTTAAAGTTGGGTAAGGTACTGTGTTCAGCCACTCAAATTACAATTGCGCATTCCAAATTGCTATTCCTTATTAAACTGTTGCTTAACATCGTCGCGCGTGCATTCTCCAGTCCCATCCCTAAAAACACCTATTACCACTCGTCCCGTATTAGAGGTGGCCGTGTTTGTTTCCTCAGTTTTGACTACATAAGCATATCTGAACCATGCGGCCTTAACCAGAATATTCAACACATCATTTACATCCACTTATGCAATAATGCATAGAATGCGTGGTTTTCTATACACGGTGAATATACAAAGGATAGTTTGGAATGCAAGAGTAAATGCAGATCGGTGTCCACAAAAATTCTGAAATTAAAAAATAGGTGTTTAAATCAATTTATACCCCTCCATTTAGCATAAAATGTGAGGAAAACACAATGTTCTGCTAAATGGGTTCCGGGCACTTGTGATTGTTTTGAGAAAGATAACTTAAAAAGGCTGTCTCTTGTTACGTTGCTGCCGTCAACGCTAATGCTGGGCAGTCGAGCGAAAAACCATTCAGTTGACTCGTATGTCAAATCAAAATCAAAAAAATTTATGCTTCCACTAAGCTTTATGCGAATCAAAAGCTATAATCCTGAATACGTTAAGGGATGTTTGATGTAACTAACTTGGATTACATAAAGATGATCGTCCTAAGATCAATTGAATATTTCGAAAATTCGACCATATGACGAACGTCCCCTACAACAAAGAGTGAATTTTTAAGTCCATTTGCGGATTATCAGATTCCAACAAAAACATTGAGGCACTCCAAATATTCGATAACCGGGTATGGATTGCAGTCAGGCAAATTATACGCTTTTTGTTTGGCTGTTTAATCTTATTTGACAAGGATAGTTTTTGCCTTAAATAAGTCACAATTATGTGGATTGTAGAGTGACATAATGGTACACAACAAAGGACTGTTTCTGATAGATCATAAACGTAGTCTTTTTTAACACGCATAGTCTAGACTCGGATACCGTTCCAACAAGAAAACAACTGGCCATGCATCCGAGGTAGGCGCGAATCTAAGGAGTTGAAATACTCGAAAGTCTACCTATGCAGGCAATCAAAACCGAAACAGTTGAAACCTCGCAAACAGACAAAGGCATGAGCCTCAAATACAAGTGGGTGTGAAGTCAGTGTCTTGGACTAAAGAGCTGTTCTCTTTTATCCTGTTTCTCTATAAATGGATCCAAAATCCGATTTCATATAAGAGAGAAAAGTGTTTCGTGGATTGTAAGCCGCATGCGCACTTAAGTGTTTTTAGATTTTCCGGACTCTTTTTTGTTTGGTCGCACGTTGATGCCTTACATGGCTGGGTACAAATATAATGGATTATTAAACATACTGGAAATTATAACACTGCGGACTAGATACACGGAAATCCCACCTTCGTGAAACTAAACATTTTTTCTAACGGACTGCTCTTTTAATTTTATAAATAGCTTTCCCGATTCCCCTATGCTCTGTAAAACGACCTCTTACGTTGGGACCAATTCATGGATGTTGCTAGCTTGTGAAAGGCGTTTAGCTTTGAGAACAGTTTCATTCACGCAGAAACTCATTATGAAATCAGTTTTATTGTTATTCCGATGCGCATACAAATTTAAGTGGATCTACGTTAGGTACCTTCCAAACGTACCCTGCATTTCAATAAAAAACAACTATCAACGCGAATCGTCTCCGATACTTCATCAACAACCGACACACACAGAAAATCCACGACCATGACCATTTTCACCCGTTATGATTCAGTCAATGACGGGATATTTTTCATTATCATTGTTGTTCAAACCAGATAAAATTTCGGGATTGGAAAGTCGCCTGCAAACATGTAGTTTGAATATTTGACCAATTTCCGTGGTTGTACTTTAGGTAGCTTCCTTTGCTTAGAATGTAAGTGTTTGCAAATTTGGGAACTTTTATCGGGAGAGAATAATTGACATACGCAACCTACCCAGAGAATCGATTATTATTAAACGTAAGCGAATGGACGGTAAAGCAGAAGATGGCGCATGAGACCATTCGGCTGAAAAGTGTCATTTATGCACAGAGCTTAAGCACTTGCTGGAGAAGGGGTAAACGTAAGCATACGCTGAATTAGAAAGAAAAGCAACTCACGCAAGGTCGGATGAGCATAGTCAACTAACGTGACGCAGACAGGAAGGAAATAAGGAAAGAATTTATACATATGCTAAGCAGTAAAGTTGACGTACATAGCCAGCCACCCGCTGGATTAAGGAAAAAAACAAAGAAAAACCGATTTACATGCATAGGCATGACGCACTTAAGTTCAGCAGTACAGCTGATTCATAAGACAAAAGAAAAAAATTATAAGTAAGCGCATGCAGTGGGCCTCTTTACTATTGCTTTTGAAAAATCTTTCCCCCCGTTTTCTCTGCGCCGAAATTTGTTTATAATGATAACGCCTACTCGTAATAAGGCAGTAGGTTAAACTTATAACATGAGAGGTGGGTCTGCATCAAACAGCCCTACCTGCCGCACCGGCAATGAATAAACATTACCTGCCAATAAAACAGAAATCTTGGTCACATGGGTTTAACAGATGTGGCGTTTGGACACCCCGCAAGAAAGGCGATGCTATTTTAAGATGGACAGGCGTATTTTAGGTGACCGGGAAAAATTTGTGAGCTGTGAAACCGCAATGTAAATAATGAAAGTATGATAGTGCATACAGAACAGTTCGCGAAGGACGCCAGTGCGTAGGCAAGGAATACGGAAAAGGCTGGCAAAATTCGTTACGGCACGGTGGGCAAAAATAATGAGAGATGATCGAAAGGTTCCAAGTGTAGCCAAAGAACCGGATGGGATAAACGACAAATCATTAGAAATTATTGATATTTTGGCACATTTTGAATAATTCATATTGACCCAAATGTGTGATAAAACTCGCGTCATCCGGCGGGGCCTTGTAGCTTAGGTGGTTATAGCGTTGGCTGTACTAAAGCCTTCCCCCTTACTGCATGTGTTCGAATCCCACCGAGGCGCCGATTTCGTCGCAGTTGGGTCAGTATGCATTAGAAATTAGGCAAGTGTGCGCAGCTGCGGTTTTGCAAGTAGATCTGCAATTGTGATAACGAAAACATGGGTAAGTTGCATGCGAATCGGCAACACGATGAAACGTAAAGACAACGAGGAATACAATCCCAGTCGAAAGCAAGACCACGCACCTGCATATGTTTTACTGACACTACATCCAATTAGCTTATATGCAATGCTCGATGGGACACAGTTAACATGTTTAATGCATATTTTTCAAAGATGTTGTAAGGATTGTGTGATTGTGTAACGATTGTGTGATCTTAATTTGTTGAATTAGGCGAAAAAGTAAAGGTCAACTGTATATACTCCAGTAATTAAAACTCTCGCGAGTACATCAATGGCTCTCCTCATGTGCTTTTGACATACTGGTCCCATTCACTCGCTGGATCATAAAGGAGGCGTGGTCAGTCAGAATGGGATCGGGGTGCAAGCATATTGTGCACTTTATCTCAACTGTGCCTTTGACTACATTAAGCTCATCTTTCTTTAACGCCAAATGTAATAAAGACATTTTCGAACCTTAGCTAATAGGGATTCGGTATGGAAGAGAAATGAAACATTTGAAGACAAAGGAACGCCATGGTACCTGAAAGAGTATACCTCATTAGGAAGGTTGTCAGACGATTCAAGTAAAGTTGTGTGGCACAGTCGGAAAATACACCTAACTGATTTTTGGTTATTCATTAGAAAACCATTTTCCTCCGACCATACTAAGACATGGTTAATTTCATTCTTTAGTGACAAAATGTGCGTACGATTTTTGAGACGATATCAAACAACGACATCATCAGCATACGTAACCAACAAACAGTCGTTGGGGGATCTTAGATGGTCGGTGTGGAGGGCGAAGAGGTGTGGGATAGAATGCACCCTTGATGAACTCCGCAGTCAGTAGGAAGGACCATAGATTTCGCTTCTGGATTGAACAAATTGATTGCCGGACGTAATATAAACGCTAAAACAAGCGACGACACACCGTGTAAAGCCGCACGCGGATGTTTTAGTAATGAGAAAAGGACGCGGACGGAATTGAAATCAAGGAGTAGTCATAAAAGCACATACTTACTCGCGGCACAGTTATCAAACTCTTATAAGTTTCCATAAGGCAAACCACTACTATGTTTTTTTTCGATAAGCGGATATCCAAATCGTAAGCTTTGTTGAAATAGAACGACAATTTTTTGAAAAGAAATCTGGAATAGACAATTCTTTTATTGGATGACGTTTGAATGTAAGTTGTCAGTCACACAGGTGTTCCTCTAGATGCAAAGGCATTTGTTGAATTAAATTAGATAAACTTACAGCACAACGATCATAAATCCAGCATATGGGACGAAAAATGCAGCAGGTTGCATAAGGGACAGTTATGAGTGAAATTGACAATTTAAAAGAGTGCTAGTGTACTGTACGGGTGACCTCAAAATATTGGTTCAGAAAAATCAGGGATGTAAAATATCTAAGGGAAGTAGGCAGGGTTATGTACTATTTTTAAAAATGCGCACATGGATAGGTGCCCACAAAATGGCGGTTCAAACTCAAAAGTCCGCCATCGACAGGCACGTTAATATACTCCCTGCTATCACGCGCTCTGCTCCCGCTGTCAAGCTACGAGAACCAGCCAAGGGTTCACACAGTCACACCGCCGTGAGACGGTGTGGACTCAGCACCCACTTCACTCCTATCCCTTTCTTCATTGTTTGACTACAAAACTGTTCATTTGACGCCGCATTCTCACAGTATCTGACGCTTACCTCCTGTACGAGACCGGAAGCTCAGAAAACTATAGGTACTTTCCAAGGAATAGCGTGTTCATCTTCCTTAGAACAAAATCCGTAAAAGTGTTGGGTGTGGCAGATTTCGCACAGCAAGCAGATGGAACTCCTTATCCACTGGATATTTTTAACGAATTTGATACTAATTTCCGTGACCGAAGAGTTTTCGTTCTGGCGGAAAAGCGCGAGGACTTAATACGCAGGAACATAGATCAGAAGTTTGGAGAATTTAAACCCGACTTAAAAAATAGAAAAATCTGCAGTGCCCAAACTCTCTTTCAGGCCACGAAGTCAACTTTAATACGGCAGATACTAAGCTAGCCAAATTTGTTGCCGCACTTGAAGCCATGCTTGAATAAACCAACTCGACCTACGGTAATCAACACTTGAGACATCCACCTTAGACTTATAAACTGTGGAGTCAATTTCCGAATTCCGGCACATTTGTGAGATTTGCAGAACAATTTACCTGAATTTAAAGTAGGTGCATCAATATCTGTGAGGCGAAAAGTCGAAGAAAATGAGGCGACCCACAATTCGATTTTTTGCGAGAGCATGTCGTTGCACGTTTCTGAAAGCTTCCTCAAACCAAATCCACAAATTATTCTTTAATTAATCTTTATGCGAATCAAAAACCATAATCCTAAGTACGTAAAATGATGTACGATATAATTTACTTGGTTTATATAAGGACGATGGTCCTTAAATCAATTGAGTATTGCCAAAATCGACCCTAGGACGAACGTACCCTACAAGAAAGTGGGAATTTGTAAGTCCATTTGCGGATAATCAGACTCCAACAAAAAATGGAGGCACTCTAAATATTTGATAATCACTGTAGTGATTGCAGTCAGGCAAATCATACTGTTCTTAAATTGAGTGTTTAACCTTATTCTACAAGAATATAATTTTGCTTTAAATTTGCCACATCTATGTAAATTGTAGAGTGATATAGTGGTACACAACGAAGGGCTGATTCTGGTAGATCGTATACGTAGTCTTCTTTTTGACACGCATAGTCTGGACTCGGATACAGTTCCAACAAGAAAACAACGGGCCATACATCCGAGGTATGCGCGAATCTCAGGGGCCAAAAAGACTTGAGAGTCCAGCTATGCGGGCGATCAGAACCGGACCAGCTCGAACACGGCAAACAGACATAGACATAAGCCTCAAATGCAAGTGGGTGTGCAGTCAGTGTCTTGGACTATAGACCTGTTCTCTCTTATCCTGTTTCTCTATAAATGGACAGAAAATCAACGCATCACAGCATCAAAACACACTGCAGCACAGAGGCTGAAAAGCCGCGAGAGCGTAAATCGCTATCGCGTCTCTTTCCCTCCAAAGGGTACACACGCAGTTTCATAAACAAGTGCCTGTTTCAAAGGCACACGAAGACCGCCGGTGAACAAAAACAAAAACCTAAAATCTTTCGTGCTTTGCCCTACGTAAGTGACGTTTCCGAAGCCACTGAACGCATGCTCAGACCACTCAACGTGGCCTTGGACACCGGCCGGAGGTCACTATTCGCCGCTTGCTCATGCAGCCTAAGGCGCGGCTACCACCTGAGTACACGTCAGGAATGGTTTACCACGTCAACTGTCTAGACTTTCCGACCAACTATTGTGGCATGTCCGACAAACGATTAAGGTCGCGCATGCATGAGCATTCTCTAACTGTAAAGCGAAAAGATGTGCGATCACATGTTGCTATGCATAGCCTCGAAAATAGCCATCAATTCGGCTTCAAAAAGGCAGAAGTAATCGGTCGAGCTGAAAGTAAATTGGCGAGAGAGATAATCGAAGCCCGGCAATCCAGCGCCAACGCGATAAACCGTAGGATCGACCTACCGGCGCCATACGAGGCCGTGAGACACCGTTTGGGCAGAATAGGAGGGTCAATAGAAAGAGAGAACAATGGACCTATTAAAGACCTACAAAGACCTATTAAAACCTTGTATTCCCACTTTTAATCTATCTCCGATGATGTGCTCAAGTATGAGTGTGAAACGTCAGATGAATAAATCATCCTCACCAGAGAACTCTTCACCTTCTACCATATCAATACCTGGGGTCGGCATTTTTGCCTATGTCCATCATAATTCCGGGCGCGAAGCGCTTCGGCGAGCACGGCGCTCGGAAATATATTCCTGTAGACAGGGATCTACATATGAACAATTGGCTTTCGTACACAACTGTTTGAGGTTGAACTTTATGCCAGGGAATGTTTCTGTAAGACCACCAGCTAGGACTGACTTCGGTCGAGCAGTCGCCAGAAGCTGCAGCCGACGCCTACTAAGAGATCTTATCAACAAATGTTTCATTTGCCTGCGAAAGTACAGCAGGGAAATCGAAAGGGAAAAAGGTAGCACGTTAATCATACATCGAGATGGAACCCTTAAGAAACTTGCAGGGCTGGATCTCGTATAAGGTGAACAACGAGCGAGAGAAGAAGAGGGCCCAGCTCCTGAACAAAATGTGGACCCCGATCTGCATTTACTCTTGCATTCAGCGTCTCCAAACTATCCTTTGTTTATTCACCATGTACAGAAAACCCCGCATTATATGCATTATTGCATAAGTGGATGCAAATGATTTGTTAACTATTCTGGTTAAGGCCGCCTCGGTCAGATAAGCTTATGCAGCCGCAACTGAGGTAACAAACACAGCAACCTCTAATACGGGACGGGTGGTAGTAGGCGTTTTTCAGGTGGGACCGGAGAATGCGCGCGCGACGAGGTTATTTAACTGTTTACGAAGGAATAGCAATTTGGAATGCGCAATTGTAATGTGAGTGGTTGACCTTAATCCCTCACCCTACCACTTAGCAGCAGCCCTAAACCCCAACCCTAATTTGTCCATCGCGAAAGCGAGAAAGAAACGAGAGGCCGACGTCCTGAAGAACCACTGACATTGGGTCGAAAAATGTAAACGCAGTACTAAATGGACAAGTTCGTCAATTAAACATACACCGCAAAGCACATCAACAACATGCAAACATAATCATACTAACTCAAGTTACTTAAGTGCATCAAAATACTGTGTCTATTAGGTGCGGCTGCACAACCATATCTTACCAACTCATCTTAGCCGGATATGGTCAGTCATGTCCAATGCACAGATATCTGCAGATATATGTGCGCGTAACCCCGTTGTCACATGCCATATACAGAATTAAATGTTATCTCTCTCTATTTCTTGCAATACGGCGCTCAATTTTAACTTGTTGGGATCCGGTTTGATGATGAAGTTGCTTGGGGTTCACCGTTTACTTCAGATTTTGTCCCAAACAACCCAGGCATTCAGGCACGTGGATATGTTGTGGATAGTTCAAACGGACTGCATTATTCTTTAATACTTACATACACGAAAATGCACCTACAGCCAACTGGCAAAAACACTAAACAGCCACATTCAGAAGCCGCATTGAAGCCTGCATATGAACTACAAAACAGATGATATCTCTTCATTCAAATTAATACACAAGACAGTTCGTGGTTTTGACGTAGGTTAAAAGTACTAAGCATATGAATTCGAACAGAGCGATGTAGAAATACGTGCGCAACACACACGCGTGCACGCTATATGCTGTGGTCGCAGGAGTAGGTTTAATCCTAATTTAGCACAGGAGGTTCTAAGAGTGCAAAAGTGAACATTTGCGTTACCAGCCTGCTACACCCAATCTCATTTGTAGATCATCTTGAATTTGAATTAGTCATCTGTTTTGCGCATTCAGTCCTCGAAAAGTCTTCGTTGAAATCGCTGCCAAAGAACGCCGTATTGGTTCTGTCTCGTGAGCAGGGGCATCGTGACTCCAATTGTAGGATCTGCCTCCGGCTTCTGACGAAGGTACGATCATCCGATATGCCACGTTGGCACTCATCGCACTTTTATTTCACTATCCCTCCACCGAACGAACTCTATCATTGTAGGGCACTTCAATTTGAAACGGTCTAACAACTGTCGTTTTCATTAAGATGACACCTCCATCATAACGCATTCACACCTTCCTGCTGCCCATAAAGTCCTCGTCAGTACATTCATCAGGACCAAATCCAGATGGCCATAGACAGCTTAATCATGCCAAGCAAGCACGTTCCGCCGACTAATTAACTCAAAGAGGTGTACAAATACAATAGACTGGCATGCAGTTTAAGACACAAAAGGCAATGTCCGCCTACACTTACAGATCACAACCAGAAGGCAAATGCAGCAAAATAATAAAAAAACGATCGGACTAAAGTCAAATGTGTCGGTTCTTTATTAAAAATTTAGTTGACATTTTGCACAAAACCCTATAAAAAAGAAGAGCCGACCAAGCACACTGAAATATCATCATCTCAAGTAGATGACAACTCCAAAAATATATCCCAAAATTCAGCCTGATTGTAAAAATCACATAGTATTCACCGTTTCCATTGTTTTGCAATTTCCTTCCGTTTCCCGACTAAATGTATCTTAAACCATCGAAGCTATGCTCAATGTTCGCTATTTAAGAAAATTTAATCTCGTTCTTTTTTTAATTACCGTGATGACATTTGCCAAATGGCAACGTATGATAATAATTTCGGCAGAAATGTAGCTACGTTCCGTATGTTCTTGCTGCCCGTCCTGTGTGTTGCTGTCGTTGTAAAACCCTCTCCGCCGCCACTCAACGTACGACACGTCCAAGATCTACGGGGTCCTCTATATCCGATTGTCTTGCTGAAAATGCAATGCAGGAATTAGAAATTACGGTCATACCATTAACCAGCCACTAAATATACGTCATTAAAATGTATTGCCTTGAAATGCTTTACGATACTTCGACCGTCATGTTGGATGATGTCTGCCGTGTGCTATGCTGTATGGTGAGATCTTGGTCGTGACTCGCGTGTGCATTAGGTTAAAGTGATAGTAGTCT